>PVJI01002474.1:0-144244 GCA_004026765.1 Micronycteris hirsuta | reverse complement strand
TGACGGAGCATTTTCTGATGTTGACACCATGCGCTGGAAGCCGGATGGAGGCTAGTTTCTCCTTTCACATTGAGCTGTCATCGAAGGGCCTGCTGCTTATGCTGGGTTTCACAGTCCTCCCAGGCCGTGTTGATATTCTCGGCCTGCTGCTGTGGCTGCCACATCTGCTGCCTTCTCTTAAGAACTTGGGGCTCTTTCATGCAACCTGATGTCTGGAGAATAATATTTTCTGAATTAAGAATCTAGGTACATGAGCACT
The DNA here is from genome assembly GCA_004026765.1 of Micronycteris hirsuta. NCBI lineage: Eukaryota > Metazoa > Chordata > Mammalia > Chiroptera > Phyllostomidae > Micronycteris > Micronycteris hirsuta. The sequence goes on along the minus strand of PVJI01002474.1, from coordinate 143,985 downwards.
TTTTCCCCCAACGGATAATTTTCCTGAAGAGTATTCCTATCGCAACATGTAGTTTTCCTCTGCTCCTTATACTCATTTTGACATTAAAATAAAACATAATAATTAAATGGACTAGAATACTTTAAGTAATTTGATTGGCAGGCACAAGGACTGTTTACAGAAGCAACTGGAAAACTTTACTTTCTCTTTATGTTGTACTCAATTGGCTTAATCTTGTAGCCCCAATCATGTGGGCTTCTATGTTGGCAGACTGTCCAAATAATTCCACTCCAAGGCGAATAGCACCACAGGACACAGACGTGGCCATTGACATTCAAAGCTCAAGTGCAAGTGTTGGTGGTCTTTCGAGCAACTAGAAATTTTCTTCAAACATTCTTTTGTGAGAATCTTTTGTTTATGTATTCATGGTTTTCCATGTACTGCCTTCTGGAGTGATTAACCAGTATGGGAATTCCCAAGATGCCTTGAGGCAAGAATATAATACTGTATTTCAAATTAGGATTATTCTAAAAATATCCATGCATTGTAGTTGTTCTTAGTGGAAAACTATTAATAAGAAACACCCCGTTCAGTGCAGGTTACATGTAGGGATTTAGCAGATGATTAACTGTATTAGGCAAAAAAAAAAAAAAAAAAAAATGCCTGTAGACCAAGTACAGGGTCCAGTTGGGCCAGCTGAGGGATTAAATCTAACGCGGAGCATTCCTTAGGTCCCCAACGCTCCGCTCAGTCATCTAAGACCAACCAGACTTTGCCTTTGGTGTCCCCTGTGCAGCTGTCAAGGATGGGGAACTTCCTGCTGAGTCGGACCCACGTCGGTCTGACCTAGCCTGACCACCTTGAAGCAGGGGGGCCCTGGACTCCCAGCCCCTGGCGTTCTTTGTGCATGCCCAGGCTGAAAGTTCTCTACAACCATCGTACTTTTCTTCTTCTTCTTTTCTTCCCTCCCTTTTCACTGATGTTGATCAGCTCTACCGCCCGTCATTGCATCTCTGAGCCGCGGTTCATAGTTCTGCAAGACAGTCTCACTCTCTCGTCATTGCCCACCACTTACCCATTAAGACGCGAACTTACATCCGTGTCCAGAGAAGACTTTACAGGACTGGCCTGTTTACTGCAAGGGGCTGATTGGGGTGGTGAGGGCGAGGGAGTGTGTGGGTCGGCGCCGTCTTCCCTACACGATGCCCCTCCGCCGGTTGGGCACCAGGGGGTGAGCATTTTACACAATGCAAATCAGTTACTTTGGCTATTTATTTCAAAGGACTTTGAGCCCTGGCTGGTGTAGCTCAGTGGATTGAGCGTGGGCTGGGAACCAAGCAGTCCCGGTTCGATTCCCAGTCAGGGCACATGCCTGGGTTGCAGGCCAGGTCCTCTGTGAGGGCCATGTGAGAGGCAACCATACATTGCTGTTTCTCTCCCTCTTTCTCCCTCCCTTCCCCTCTCTCTAAAAATAAATAAAAAAAAATATCTTTAAAAAAAAATAAAAGGACTTTGACTAAATTGCTATGCATGAATACACCGTTAGCATGCTCTGGATCTGCAACTCCATGTAATGATGCAATTGTGGTTGTTACTATCTGGCAGGTAATAAAGAGACAGAATGAGCACCTTACCCAAGATCATGTTCAAAGTTAGTGCCTGAGTCTTAGCTATAGCCCACAAACAAGGATCTGTGCTTTTATTGGGACTTTTGAAAAATAATAATCTAAAAGCAGCTTATGCAAGTAGAATACACACAAAAAGCAAATAGTAAAAAAAAACATTTTATTTTTGGGGAGTAGCAGCCAGACTGAACAAAAATTTTATGTCCATCGTTGTACTCTAACTTCATTATCTCCTTTTATGCTTTCAGGATAAGTAAAAAAAATATTTTCCTTTTATTTATCAATGCAATATATCTCAGAGAGGTTAAGTCACTGAAGACTGCATGGCCAGGAAGGGGGTGGATGGGGCTGCAATTTGCAGTTGGAACAATCCCTGTCTTTTGTTCCGCTCTGCTGTGGAGCTGCACAGAGGAGCCAAGCTCTAAGTTTAGTTCAACAGCACGTGTGATGAACACACGGGCCCGTGCCGTTCTGTTCCAGTATTACTAATGGAGACTCTTTGCCAAAGATAGGGTGTCCCAAAGTGTGAAAAGGGATATTTGTCACAAAGGACATGGGGTCAGAGTTTGTATAAGTTAATTCCTCTTTTCTCAATTACCCATTCAAGATGAGGGTATATGTATCAGGGACCACCATGCCTTAGGTCTGTATATTTCACTGGTTACACTTTTATTAAAACTTGGCTCCTTTAAAAAGTATTTATGCATTATTAATAGGTACAACATTTTTAAAAATGTGAGGACTCGCCTACCCTTTCTGTCTTTAAGCCACTGAGTTCCCCCTTCCCAGAGGGAGCCGATGAAAACAGATCCCGGTACATTATTCCACAGCGATCCCATACATACGCAGGCATCCAGGACTGAATACGTTCCCTCCCGATGGCTGCCTACTTGCAGATCATTCTGCAACCATTCATGAATGAGCTGCCCCATTCATTTCAGCAGCTGCTTTGTCACACGGTTTTCCTTTACCATGACTTATTGAGCTAGATCCGTTCTGATAGGCATTTCTTTCAAATAATTTGCTATATCACGGTACGCTGCAGTGAACACTCTCACACGTGCTGCGCTGTGCACACACACGTCAGTACGTACGAATGATGAATTTCCAAAAGTGGAAGCATTGCTCCCAGAGCCTGTATGTTTACATTTTTAATGGATGTTGTTGAAACTGCCCCCCATCTCCGATGTGGGAGTGACAGCAACCTTTTTGATTTTGATACTGTGCAAGATGGGAAAAGAAATACCACTGTGATTTTAATGTGTACTTATTTTAATATGAGTGAGAGCAAGCCTGTTCTTTTTAAATACTATGCATTTACGATCTTTTTGTGTTTCTTTTTCTGTGACATCCACTCTACAGCATTAATGATCTTTTTCTATCGATTTTTAGGGATGTTTTCTATATTAAGAAAATCATTGCTTTGCCAAACATATATCAAACACTTCCCCCCAGTGTGTAATTTGGCTTTGCTTTTGCCATTTGTTTTATGTATTAGATCTTTAAATACATTACCACGAACTCTCTGCAGGGTAGGTTTTATCTCATTCCTGTGTACGGTTGGGAAAACTGTGGATTGGAAGGGTTACAGGCTTTCTCAATATTGCCCCGTGAGTAAGTGGGAACAGAGAGGGCTGAATGCACTGTGACCCAGCAGTCATGGACATTCTTCCTACCATGTCTTCCCACCTCCCGTGAAACATCACCGTCCTCCCTGGACCATGAAGAGGAGCAGATCCTCAGAGTTCCGGGCCTCATTTCAGGTGGAATGATTTTGTGCCTGTGGGGTGTAAGCTCAGGAATCCGCATGTTAAACCAACACCCCCAGAGCTGCTCCGGCTTCCTGCGATTTGAGGACCCCTGCTTTATTAGAATGCTTCTCCATACACGGACGATTTCCTCCCGTATTTAGAAATTCTATAGAAAACACGATGCTTTTAGACTATCCAGGGGTTTCTGCATTCCAAAGGAACAGCCAGCAGGAAATTGCAACACTGTGCATGATCTGTTACCTCTCTCGACCCGGGGAACTGTGCACTTTTATGGAATGGGGTGGTGAACGTGGCAGAGAAGAGTTCCTCTTCCTCCAATCCGAGCAGTTAGGTCATGTCAAAGTACGCTAATATAAATGTCAGTGTGCCGCTTTCGCTCGTGAAATCTGAGTTCGTTGCAATGCAGTTCATTTTCCTTCTTCCTGCTCCATGGACGCTATCAGCCAATGTGTCTGACAAGCATTTCCTCTGCCCAAATAAAAGCAATCTCAGCAGTTCTCCTGAGTGAGTTTCCCCGCGCGCGTGTGCTCCTGGCACTCCCGTCACGTTTTTCCCGAGAGCCCCGGTGAGCTAGTCTCCACGGACCCCCTAACCCACCAAGCCAGGAGCCCTGGAGCTGTCTCCAGGAGCCGTCACACACCAGTCCGTAATGACCACTGCAGCGTGGCGTGATATAGACATCCAGTGGAGGAATTAATTACGGGGAACATGAAGTCCCTCCAGGAGCACAGGGAAGATTTAACACCTCCCAGGTGAATACTCTGCCATTAGAGTGAGGAGGCAGCTTTGTTGGCTCGGTGCAGCCGGAGCCTGCTCTACATAACAATAGACTGCAAGGTGTACCTGATTAAGCCAACCGGGCCCAGGGAATGCCCTTCTAGAGAGGGGTTATCTTCGGGGGTGGGGGGGGTGAGGGGGATGAGGAGCCAGATTGCAGGGCAGGCCAACCTTTGGCTGATTCTTCTATTCATTTGTCACTTGTTTCAGTCTTTCTTTTCTCCTTCTATTTTATGCCTTTAACCTTATCTAGGCGGTTTCCCCGAGAAAATAAGTGCCGGAGCCCGTCTCCGTGGTGAATTACAGTGATTCCCCAGGCACTCTTCACAGGAGTCAGGGTAGACACTTAACTTGGCCTGTCAGATCCCCATCTAAATATTTTCAATCAATGGCAGCTCGGAGTGATTTAGGAGAACATCCTTCGCATCTGCCATATTGCTTTTATTTCCAACACAGCTGCTCCCACCCACACCGAAGGCTGATCCATTTTGTAGGAAGTTAGGGCAATTCTCCAGGCCTTTCACGATGCTCAGGTCAACCTATTAATGTGCTTTATGATCCTTTGTCATGAATGGTGTCGTTTAGATGTGTATTATCATTCTGTATCTCCCCACTGATAGGCACCTACAGGAGCCAGGTAAGCGGCAGAAGCATAATTCAAAGGAAAAAGAGAACAAGGAGAGAAGGCAGGAAAGGCGAAAGCAGAAAGGCAAAGTAACAACACAAATCCAACAACATGTATTGGCAATGGCAGCGGTGGTATTTCTGAGACTTGCACCGGTTAATAAAAACTACTTGAGTTGTCACCTCTTAATGAAAATATTACAGAAAAAGTCTTCTAAAAGGAAGCCTCCCCTGTATGAACAAGGTTAAAGAAAAAGGTGATTGGGATCCAGATCTGGATAAGTTTGACAACAAACTTGTCACGTACGTGGTTCCTTTTAGTGAAGGCAGCGTTAGCTCTGTTGCGGAGGCATGAATCGCGTGTGGGGAAGAACTCATCACACGGAGACTTTCCCCTCCTCGCCTGCCGTCTGCCTGTCCCCGTGACCCTTCAGCACCTCCCCAAACTCAACTCCTGCTGGTTGAAATGTGAAGACAGTCAGGTGGGCGTGGGAACCACGTGTCTCATGGATGGTTTGTGTCAAGCCGCAGACCCGCAGGCAGAGCAAAAAGGTCTAATCGCCCTGTTCGCAGACCTCCCACCCCCCAGAGGTGCCGGGAACACACATTTCTTTCATCGTCCAGTGTGGTATTTCTAGACTGGTGATGCATTCCAACTGGCCAGCGTAGGCACGTGAAAAATTCCTGTGACGCGGTGGGGGACCAAGGGAAACTGCACAGGACCCTTTTAGTTGTCACACAGAAGGTCACGCTGGAGGTGGCGGGTGGGGTTTGTGTACGTGTGTGTGTGTGTGTGTGTGAGGTGTGTGGCTGCCACCCAGCAACAACTCCTGGTTCTGTCTCACAGACACACTGAAGTTCTCCCCTAAGTTTGACCACCCTTCCGCTTCTACCCACCGGCTTCTCTCTCCGCTCGAAATCTACCAATTATTTCCTTCAAGCGTCAGCAGAACACCAGACACACCGAGATATAACCTTTACTCACGTCGGCGCTGTTAAATCATTACTTGAAACTGAAGTCGCACTTGTCAGCGGTGACTTCAGTCCCTAATAACTACTTTCCAGAAGTACCAGTGGTATCTGGGCTCTTAATGCTGTGGCCCAGGGCTCTCGGAATGTCTTTTCAGGTCATTTAGAACCATCCATCTGATCTGTAGCGAGATCAGTCAATCTTTCAGCCGAGTGCTTCCCTCTCACTTCCCCTCACTGCCAAGCCCTTTATTAGCTCTCTCAGGGCCGAGCGGAGGGGATGATCTCAGGCAGCCATATCGACCACTTAGCTTGTAAAGACTTTGAGCTCTGGGCATCACCACGTGCTTGGATCCCGAATTCTGTCACTTTCCTGGGAGACCTTTCTCCCGCCCCGCTCTTTTCCTTCATTGGGCTCTCATTTAAAAAAGCCTTTCAAGCAGCCCTGCATGCATGGCATAGGAAATCTAAAAAATAGACCCAGCTGTCAGTTCATAAGGATACATAACTGTTCTGATCTGGGCAGGTGTCTGGTCTCACTGCGCAAGTGGTTTTGGAGAGCCCTCCTCTCCTGCCTGTTGATTTCAGGGGATTTGGAAAAGCTGAAGTAGGTTTTGTAGTTTTCAGCGGATCTTGATTTTTACTTTGGAGGGTAATTAATCATAACAATACCACCAGCAAATATCGAATGTTACTTTGCAATTGTCATGTCGCTTAATGCATGCGAATGCACACACACGCAAGTTCTACTGGCTGCCCATTTTGCAGGTGAAGTAGCAGTACTTAAGTAGCTTGCCCAGTATCACCCAGTCAGGACCTGGAAAGGTGAGCCTATGGCCCCAGGTGCTTGGCTGCCCCCTCAACAATGACCCACTATTCCTCTCTCCCAATAAGCAACCGTTGTTAATACTGTGTGGACTGAAGAATTGTCACTATTATATCTGAAATGGTTACTGAAAAGTTACTACAACTCACAGACACACGTCCACCCCATCTTTGGAGAGTCCATGTGCATCACCCTGCCATCGAATGCAAATGCAGAGATAATATAGTAGAATCACAGGATGAATTTTTAATGCGTTGCGGGTGTCTGCCAAAACGTAAGTGGATTGGAGGAGCAGACAGACAGGCCAAGAGTATTGATAAAGCAAGGTGCCCTTATGTCTGTCTGTCTAATTTCCTCTCTCCACCTTCCCACCTTCTTAAAAGTCTCCCCGCCTCCACTGCCCTCTGTAGAAGTGTTGGTATCTAAGGGCAACGCTCTGATTGTGTTTAGAGAAAAATCCTCTTCCTTTTAATGTAAGAGTAATGATGTTAGCGCTAGTGCTCAGGCTCCATTCCAGTGCAGGTAATTATGCTTTGCCTTTTTCAATTCCCTCTGCAGTTTCTGTGGAATCTATTCCTCCCCCCCTTCTACTTCCTGTCCTAAACAGTTGTACCAGGTTGCTGGGCTGCTGTTCAACATCAGCTTCCCCAAAGAGCTACACTTTAAAAGGGAGTGAAATTATTTCTCTTTCATGAGGACTTTGCTGAAAGGAACCTGATAAATGGCAGGTGCTGGAGTAGCTCCTTTGATTTGGGTCAGGGGACAGCTTGCCGTTCGTCTAGGGTCACTTGAGTTCCTCGCCTGGAACAAAGTACACAAACGTTCTTTGAAAGAAAATGAGGCTTGCTATTGGACGGGATGATTGACTGGCCCCCCGCTGCCGGGGGTCAAGGCAGGCCCTGACCTCCTCAGCTGAGGGGCTTGTCCAAATGCCTTGCAGAGGACATCTGGGGCCCCTCTTGCAGAGAGCCCTCCCCAAACCACTGGGGCCCTAGCCGCGACTCTGCTCTTAGACCTTACGTGGGTCAAGCTTTGGGCCTTCTGACTTCCGCTCACATTTGATCTCCCCCTTCTTGGCAGAAGCACCCGAAGATGAGAGGTTTGTTTCCAATTTCCCTTACATAATCACTTCTTACTATTCCCTTGAGACACAAGGCTTCCAGAAATGGCAGCATGCTTAGCATGCTCCCTCAACACCCTCACTGAATATTCCCATTCCAAGAGGTCCGGGACAAGGCCAGCCTCCGCCCCAATGCCCAGTATGTTTTCTTCTACACCCCCTTCTGAGACCTCCAGCATTCTGTCTTGGCACATTTACTTTTAGCTAATCAGAATAAAATTTGGCAAATAATGCTGGTCCCAACCTTAACTAAAAGGTTGGTGTGCCATATGATCTCTGATAAGATGTCTTGGAATAAACACCATGTGATTTATGCAATGAAATTCATGAGCTACTTCAGAGAAAAAGTCCAAGAGTGATGAGAAAAGAAAAAAAAAAATTCTGCAACAGGACATGCAAACAAGTCAGCGAAAATAGAACTCTTTTGTTTTACTTAGGAGGAAAATGTCCAATTATAACCATTTAAAATTTTGTAATAGATCCATGAATATTTTTTCAGCATAAGAGCAAACATGGCTAATAATTCTATAATAATTGCAATTCTTTTGGTATTCTTTATGACGAACCTTCCAGATATATCTTAGATCTAAAAGCAAAATAAACAAATAAAACAAGTCACAGAAGGAAGTGTTTCTGTTGGTGGGGGAGAAAATAATTTGGCCAATGGAATAATATTTTTTGGTACTAGTAACTTTTCTAAGAGATTTCCTGAAATTACTAAGTGCATGTTCAAAGGGGAAAATGACCTTAAAATGTACTAATAATTAGAGATATCTCAGGTGCCAGCTTGATATCTCATTAGTGACCAACTGAACATACTGTTTTACTAGCTCCGATGCAGACAAAGTACAGTGAGAAGCAATTGCCCAAAGGGGGGGACACTCCAGCCACCTTTGTGGATATGGGGTCAACCCAGAAACACATCATCCTTGGAACTGAAGTCATAGAAGTTCTGACTTAACACTTACTTAAAACTGGTCGCTAAAAAGGGAGAGGTGATAAATCTATGCCTTCTTTTCAAGAAAGGAGAGGATGAAAGCCCATCCCCTCAAAACACTTCAGCCATCTAATGTTTTCAAGTTGTTTTGACAGGAATTAGAGAGTTTGGTGGAAGCAATGACAGCTACCGCACCAAACTCTTGTCTGCATCTAATTTTGTCTTCGCAGCTCTTTGAAACCGCTAAATCTGGTTTGAAAGTATGATGATGTTGTTTTCTCATGGTGAGAGACAGCTGCTGCTGTTCCTGATGAGGAGCCCATTTTCCGTTTTATTTTTGCAAGATGTTGGCTACATCAGGCCCAGCAACAGAGGCAGCTGAGAAGCGTCTCGCTGCAGAAAGCAGTAAAGACAGGACTGGGGCCTTTTTCAGAGGCAGCTGTTTCTGAAACTGCAAAGCCAAGCTCAGCTCCGGCCTCGAGGGCCACACACTGGGCTTTTTCGTGGAGAGCAGAGTGGCAACCCCCGAGAGGATGGCTTACCTGTTGATTTCACCATACCCGCGGATCGTTGGTCCCTAAAGCCAGAGGACAAATAATCTATCTGGAAAAACTCCACCCTCAGCTTCTCCTTAAGCAACATCAGCCTTCAGTCTCTCACGAAATATTTTGCTAAGCGTGAAGTCACAGACTCGCCCCTCCGGCCTGAGTGGTAAACATGAGAAACTCCGTGTTTCTGACTTCTCCTTAGTAACGAGGTGAGGCAGCCCTGGAGCTGCATGGCTGTGCGGTTGGAGCTGTGGTGAGGTTGGTGGCCCTGGGCAGGATCTGCTTTCCAGCTCACCGTGGTCACATCCCTTCCCTGGCTGCTGCCAGAGCCTGGCGCTGGCAGCCCGGAAGTAAGGGAATCAACTTCAGACAGGGTTTGTCTGTGTGCGCTGCCTCCCCGCCCCTGCTCCCTGAGCACCCTTCTCCGGGAGCTCTGAACTATGTCACCGATGGGATTCCTTTCTAGTGACCCCCACCCTGGAAGGTCTGCAAGGGGAGGGCAGATGTGCGGAGGGCGTGCTGATATCTCCGTGGGCAGGCAGTAGTACCGCCATTCTGGTAGTTAAAAACGGTGCCTCTTCTGCTCCAGCTGGCACATGGTTGCTGCTCTGAGGTTCGGGACTGTCTGCCCGCCTCCACCCACACCAGTGGGTTTGGTGGCACCTGTGGGGACTCGTTACCCTCAGGGGCCTCCAGAGCGCTGCTTCTGCATGATAGCCAGAATCGGTTCAGATTCGGTGGTGCCTGTACTCTGCTAGTTGTTAAATACTTTCTCACCCCTGAGTAGAGGCTAATGAAACCCCTTTACCTGGAGCGTAGCTGGGGTCTGATTGCTTCCCCTCCCGTCTTGTCTCATCCCTGAATCTCTTGCTACCCACTGTCTCCTCACCACGTGCCTTACCAGGAAGTCTTCCTTTCCAGAAGTTACAGGCAATTGAACAGCAGTGGGCTAAACTGTTATGGAGATCTTAAGCGGCTGGATCATTACAAGCTCAAATTGATTACATCTGAGCTTGAAAATTTCAGAATGAGAGAACGTGGCACTTGAATGTGGCACTTGAACGTGGCTAGAAAATTTTGTGTTCAGCATATGTGGTTTTGTGTTGCTGTATCTTTCATGGTATCCAAAGTAATGTAGCACCACTATCCCCCCGCCACCTTCTTTTTGGCCATTTTGTAAATCCCTTTGAAGAGGTATTCGTTATCCTTAACAACAAGTAGTTAAAATTGTATTTTCATGGTGACAAAAAAAATGCTTTTAAAATGATCCAACAGAAATGAGCTTGACATAGAATGTACACACATTTTCTTAATCTATGTTAGCAGCCTCTTTTTCTTCTTTCAATTATCACGTATTTGGTTCAGATCGTATTTTCCTCCCAGCAGTTGCTGTTTTAATCATGGTCACATTCAAGCTACGAGTGTGAAGATTTGGAGATGAGAAACTCTAGCTTAATTATTGCCATCGATTAAATGGAGGTAACCTAAGAAAAGTCAGCATACGCTGCCTCAACTGGATTCCCCCGTGAATGAATGGGGTCGGACCCACTGCTGGCCTCAGTGCCCCGCCAGCACTAAGGTTCTGGGTTCATTGACGCTATTTTTCTGCTTTACAAGTTGCAGCGGCTATATGTGTGGAGTGTTTTTATACACCATCTCGCTGGGACCTCAGCGCCGCTCCAACAGGTAGGCAAAATGAATAAGGATCCCCGGCAGCTTAGAGCTTGAAAGGGAAAAACAATTAGGACATCCATGAATTACCCTCCGGAATTACCCACTCCAATTTCAAAAATTAAACGTTGGTTTATGGAAGTCATTCTTTCTGCCTCCATCACAGGTGTTAGCTTCTGAATGTGTTGGCTGAGCTTGGCGTCCTGGTGTGAAATGATAGTTACGCAGCTAGTTGTTAAACATATGTGTTTGCGTGTAAACATAAAGATGTATATAAACACAGTGGGAGGTGGGAGCGGGTGTATTCAAGCAGGAGGATGAATAGGAGAAGGAACGGAATTGCCCATTGGCTTCCAGAAGCAAAGACAGGCGTCTAAGGCACACTAACTGCCCAGTGTGTGCTGTTCACATCAGTTCTACATGGAGTCCATATTAACGTACCCATTCTGCAGATGCAGAAGCCTGCGCTCTGAGAGGTAATTGAGAGGGACAAGTTCTCATGGGTTAGAGTCCACATTCATACCCAGAACACCTTCCCACTGCATTCTTTAAGCGAATTATTTGTCTAGTCACCCATTTTTATCGAACACCTAGTAAGCATCAGACTCTGGGCTAGGCAGTGAACTGAACTCCACACCAAAAAGATCTAGGCCCTCCGGACTGTATAAATCTAACATCCTTGAAATCTGTGGCTTCTATGGAGGTAGGAGGGATTGGAGGTTAGGGAAGGGATCACAACAGGCCTCAGGAGGAAGGAGGGCCAGCCCTGATTTGTGGTACTTGACAGTTCCTGTGTATAGATACCCCCACGGTAGCCGGGCCATCACTGAATGCAGGGAGCTGAAGCACACCATTGTTTGAGTTGGATGAGCCAACCGATGGGTGGGATAGAAAGCACAGTGACTCAGAGACCCTCCCGACAACGAAACCAAGGGTGGTGAACTCCCCACAGGCACGGTAGTCTCTAACCTTTTCAGAAGGCATTATGATTCACAAGATGTTTTCTCTGTTCATTTATTTTTTGTAATCCTTACAACCCCATGGGGAAAAAAAAACATTTTTAAGATGGGGTAACTAAGCTGCACCAAGGCTGCTTTCCTCATCAATATCATACACCTTGAAAGGGGCAAAGTCAAGCTTTGAAAACCAAGCCCTTCACTGCACCACATAGGCTGAAAAACCAAGATGGGTGGCCACTTTCTGAGTGCCCACTTTATAAGTCTCTTTTGATCCCCTTGGTTGGAGCATAATAATGAGACCAGAGCTACCTTGTGTTTGTCCAAGTTCTGTTATTCACCATTCACAGTCACTCACTGCACCCCTAAGACCAGTGCACGTCCTTTATTCTGTGCAAGAGTACAAGGGTGTGCAAGAGGCTGGACATTACACATGGGCAGACCCAACCATGCATCCACCGAAGACTCCCGCCGGCCAGTCAGTGCTGTTACTCCCCTGTTCCAAAGCCTGCAGTCACCTTCACACCAGCGGTGACCACCCTCAGGGAAAAATCAATACCCCACCGTCATTAAAGAAGGATACCCCTGAAGCCAGTGAGCTGGAGGCGGAAGGCCAACAAGCAATAGACTTCTCATGCACCCTAGCAAACTGGTGACAGTTTTACGGCCAGTAGTTAGAGCGAGGCACATTATGAAATTAGCATCCCCACGCAGGCTTTTAATTTGGTCTCGTTGGCTGTCTCCTCGGAGCATGACAGTTTGAGTTAACAGAGATATTCCATTCTTCAAGTGAAAGAAAAGAGGCGATTATTCTCAGCCATGTAACAGAGAAAGCTACAGTTAGATGCGGTCCATCAAGTAAGGGCTGTCAGCATGTCCTAGGAATATACTCTATGCCAAGTACTCTGCCAGAAACGAAGCAGATGTAAAGATGCATAAGCCCCGAGTCTTCTCTTGTACAGAAAGGTCTATAAAACTCAATAATGCACCGGACTCTTTAGGGCTTGGGCAGGATCCTAGCTCTGCTTCTTCTCACTGTACCAACCTGGAAAACTACCTCAAGTTCCTTGAGTGATCTGTTCCATTGACTTATCTGTTTTTGTGGTTTTTTTTTCAAAAGAATGATACATCCAGCACTCTCTTCTAAAACTCTTAAGATTTCTAAAACGGAAATACTTCCATAGCAGCAAGGAAAAGGCAGTGAGTGGTAGTTTTCAATTTGTCTTTGACAGTAAATAGAAAAAGTCTTGTTCACTGAAAAAACGAAGATGTGGTAAAACTAAATATGGAGAGAGAATCACTAAAAGGACTTTAGATCATTTAATCCTTTGCTTCCTCCTATATATTTGAGTTAATATGAACCTTTGTCAGCTGTACCACATTTTAAAATGAAATCGGTATCCTGTTTCCCACAGGGGAGCAGAATTTCTAGGTCAATAGGCCCTTGAACATCATGAATTGCAATATATAGGGCAGATGACACTCGTCAAAGACGCGGTGACCAATGCAGATACAAATCTGACTTGAGGACTGAAAGAGTCCGAGCCGAATTGATGTCTGAGATAGAGTCCAGGTAGAGCATGGTGACACGGTTAGCAGCACCTTTCACGGGACAGTCGTTCAGGAAACCCTCTGAGAGCGACACTCCCAGGCCTCATCACTTCTCAAGAAGCCCGTGGCGGGGTCCCTTCTGTCTTCCTGGCACTATACTCATTAGGCAGCTGGGCGGGGAAAAAGAGAGAGGGAGAGAAAAAAAAATAGCCAACATATCTGTCTCCTTTAAATTTCTATAACTTTTGCCCTAAAGTGCAGTTTTCTACACAGGGGGATATCAGGTGCACGTGGAGACCAAGCAGTGAGTAACCCACAGAAGCAAATCTCTGACCTGTCTACAAGATGCAGGTGTATTCGTGTAGCTTAGTTCCAGTGGTGTTAAGTACTACAAAGGAAATAACTAGTTATGAAGTAGAGATGTACTTGGGGAGGTATTATTGGACAGGATGTTCAAGGAAGACCCCTTTGAGGTGACACCTGAACTGAGATCAAAACTGAAAGGAGGAGGTGTGGGAAGAGCTGGGGAAAGCTTTCCAACCTTAGAAAAAACAGCAAGTGCAAAGGCCCTGAGGCAGAAACAATCTGGGTGTGATCAAAGACAAGAAAAGGCCGGGTTGCCGGCCTGTCCCCAGGGGGGAGGAATGCAAAAGAAAGAGTCTTAGAAGAAGCAGGGATCAGATCAGGCAGAACCTTATGGGTCAGGAGTCCAGAGTATATTCTGAGTGTAATGAAAACCTTTGTAAAATGGGAAGCAAGAAAGCGACAGAATCTGGGTTGTTGGCCTTTGACAGAGATGTGATCACCTAATAAATAGGACACACATATAAATAAATACCTGGATACCGATCTACTTAACTAGCTAACTAACTAAAGCCCAGCATGCAATACTAGGATCCACAAGAATGTAGAGATTTGCGGAGGAATACAAGCAAAATGAATGGGAATTCATGAGGACAACCGAAATACAGCCAGTTGCCAAGTGGCTTTCTAACAGAAGACACTGGAGATGATAAGCGATGCTCAGCTGTGGAAATGAACAGGCATAGTCAGTGAAGGCATTTTCTGGGTAGCATGGAGTGCATTTTGCCTAGAAGAAGGTAATCAGTAAATTCAATGCTCATGCAAGTTCCATAGCAGAGGAGGCCATCCAATTGACCTGAGCAGCGATTCTATCGCTTTTCAGGGTTGAATATGGACTCACGGGTTAATTCAGTTCCTGTGTACACACGTTGTAAGTTTTTGGACTGCCCTGGTTGTGATGCCTCACGTTTTTGTTCAGTGGAGAAGATGTGTAATTCGATCCCTAGCTTTCCTAAACGAGCCTTTCCCTTCATTTCTATACTTTGCCTGCAGTTTCTTTGCACTTCCTTTGAATGGTCTTCCGTGCATGGGCTGACTTTTCGCGTTGTCCGAGGTTGGGCCATTCCGAGTGCTGTTACCCCTGGGAAGAGGTAGCGTCACGTCTCTGTAAAGTGTCACTAGGATGGGCTCCTACCGGAGAAACCTGGGTTCCGGGTGCTCCGTGGTAGACTCCCCAACAATGCCGGAGGAAATAGATGCAGTGAGGGCCGGTGAGGATGAGAGGGGAGCATGGGGTTCCTCCATGACAGCTTGCTGAATCCGGAACCCTGACACTTGTGAAGTATGCCGTCAGGAACATTAAGTATCCAAAAGTGATAAAGCTTCAATTTGCTAGTCCATTAGACTAATTACTGCAATAATTAAGTAACTACTTGATTAGAACTAATGGGTACCTAATTATCCAGGAGAAAAGTATCAGGTGGCAATTATCAGGTGGCAATTAATAGACTGGAGTTAATGTCTTAGCACTGTCTTTGTATGAATTCATAAGCAAGGTAAAGAAAACAAACAATAACTTATTAATATTTATTGGTGCCACAGTGTTTTTCAGCTTGTTTCATTTACACAGAACCAATTAGTGGAGAGACCATTAGAGTTGCAGGGTATAAAGGGACCGCTGCAGAGTTAGGTCTTTAAAGGCACAGGATCTCATGAGCAATAACCGCTCACATTTAACCAGCATCAGCCTGTGATTTTAGCTTTGTTGCTGTAAATCTATTGAAAGGGAATCACAGAGGCGAAAAATCAATAGTCATGATAAAATCTGGGAGAAATAGGCTAATAGGTTGAAGTCGAGGGCCCTCATTAAGGATTTTTCTTGGTCCACTGGAAACCTTTCCTCTCTTTTCCCCCCGGTCCTGTTAAATGGCTGGGGGGGGGGGAGATGCGTACAAGAAACGTAACTTATTAAGAGGGCAACTTTCCTTGTGAACGCATACCACACAGAAGCCTTGAGTTTCTCGTTAGAGGACACGCTGCCTTTCTAAGCCAGTGGTCGTGGAGTACTGATGCAGGCCTGCTGCTGTTACACTTGTTACAAAATAACACTTGTTACAAAACACTTGTTACAAAAATAAATGTTACAACGAAACTTCCATCCGTGCCTGTCCTGTGGTTATAACCACAGGGCCCTGCCTTGCACAAGCCACTTCCCTAGAAAGCATCGGGCAGAGTTTGAAATGCATCACTCAGGTGTAGAGGAGAAAACAGGTCAGCTATTTATTTATTTATTCTTTAATTCGGGAGAACACACACTACAAGGTTGTTAAGGCTTCTGGGCAAACACAAGAACAAGAGCTGAGCCGCAGGATCTCTGGGCCAGAAAACTTCCTCCCACGGAACCTTCTGCGCGGAACCTTTCAGCTGCGTGCTGAAAACAATAGCTACATGCTTCTTTATTTTCTTTTCCTAGTTCATTGAAATCTTTTCTTAAGAACTATTTTTAAAAATTCTGCCGAAGTTTGGACCTGTGTTAAATTGATCAACATTTTTAAAGTTACATAATTAACCCTGCAATGGAGGAAAAGCCCATCGACTTTTATTTTATTTCCTTGCCCAGTATAAATAATTGAAATGGGTTTTAATCATATTTTAGGGGGAAAAAACAATCACCTCATTTTAGAACGCATACAGTGACAAATGGAGATAAATCTAAAATTTATAGAAAGGGAGCATTTGCATAAACTGCAGAATCCAAACATATAGGACATTCAGAGTAGCAATTGTTGCAAAGGGCATGAAAAATTCAACTTTGGTTTCCTGACAGGAGCCCGGCTCCCCAACATGATTAAGATAATACATCACACAGCCCTTGCTTATTAAAGGCCTAATTGTTGTGAGAACCAGAAGTGGCGTTAACGCTAATCTAGTTTTCTATATATACAAATACGAAGAAAAGTGGACTTAGAGATGCTTGCTTTTGGTGATCCATAGTCATTTTATTAATGTTTGAATAATCACCGCCTAGAGGGCCCGTTATAAATTAAAGGGACGGATTGAGATATAAATTTTTATGAGGACTAGTTATACATTTCCATTATGTATTTAAAAATGAAGGAATTACCGTGAGCGCGGCCGTCCTCACATTTATTTGAGGTGATTTGGATGGGAGGGACGGTGGATGGGAGCGGCTGCGTGGCGGCGGTAAGAAAGATGTATCTGTCCCTTTGAACAGATACATCATATGTCATGCATGAACTCTTCCACCGGAGTCGGTCCTCCGCTGCCAAATCTGCATGATTATTTCTGTGACAATAGCAAGTGATAATAGAGCGTGAGGTTCAGGCCACTTAAGGGGTTTCTTATGGTTAAATCCTGGAAGCCTTGGCTATTATCTATTAATGCAACAGTGGAAGCCAGCGATTACCGCCAAGCCATTCTGATGCTTCCCCCTGCTTCTGGGGTACGGTCTAGGGTTTCACAAGTGGCCTTCGGAGAATCCAGTCCTGCTCAGTAACAATCATCCTTCTTTCTTCATGTCTTCTGAATCCTTCTCCCAATACTGTCCTCACTTTTGTGAATATAAGGGGTCCTTGAACTTCTATCATTTATGAACTCAAACCCCAAAGGGTTCAGGAAGAGCCCTGGCAAGCATGCTCCTATGTCTGTGTACCCATTTAAGTATAAAAACTTACGAACATAACACCAACCCTAAGGACAGAAGTGTGTACGACAAAATACTACTTTTGCATTCCCCTGTATCTCCGTGAAAACTTTGCGGTCAGGCCGCCCAGGGGTGCACCCAGCCAGAATGCTCGTGAGATGGCCCTTTAAACAAGCTAGTTCACTGGTAACTTCCAATTCTCTCGTGCAGAGAATGAAAAGATTAAATATGTTTTAAGGTGTGTGGTATGCCACGGGAACTTAATAAATACGTGTGCATTCGTTTTGGGGGGCTGCACAGACTAGGAGACGCCAGCAACAGAAATTGATGGTCTCACAGTTCTGAAGTCTGGAAGTCCAAGATCAAGGTGTTGGGAGGGTTGATCCTTCTGAGGGAAGGATCTGTTCTAGGCCAGTCTCCTCGGTTTGTGGATGCGGTTTTCTCCCTGTGTCTCTTCGTATCATCTTCCTTTTTGGTATATCCCTGTATCCAAATTTTCTGTTGAACAAGGACACCAGTCATTTTGGATTGGGACCCATACTAGTGATCTCATTTTAACTTGGTTACATTTGTGAAGGACCCCATCTCCGAACAAGGCCACTTGCTGAGGTGCTGGGGTTCAGTTCTTCAGCGTATGAGCAGGGAGAGGGGGGCCATTACCCCCATTCAGTATGTTTGATGAGTGCATCTAATTAATGAATGAATTAAAATAATATTAATGATGTTGCGATGATAAACAGTATGCTTTCAAACCAGCATGCAGTTTATTCTCAAGGCAGCAGACCCCTCTACCCCCGGCTCAATAAGATGCTCAAATTTTCCACATTGCTTATGTTCACCCACTTTGGCACTATGACAAGAATATTATGAATGTGTTTTTCCCCTCTCGTTGCAATTGACACGACCCAAACCCAGGTGTGCCAGGTGATTATGGGCCGACGCATCCAGGTGGTGGGCCATCCAGTGCCCTCCACCCACTTTGTGTCAGTTCACCTGTGGGAGCCCTGGTGGAAAAAAACGATCATGGCTTGAATGGGTATAATGATGGCCACATAAAATACGCATGTGGAAGAAAATCAGAGCTCCTTGTGCTGATTTTAAAATAGACGCTACTGTTCAAATGCATCTTTCAAAACCAAGAAAACTCCCTAATCACAGGTCTATTTGAATTTGAATTCCAGAGTCTCAGCTCATCACCAGCATCCTGCTATTTACCAATTTCAGCAATAAAGGGAAAAGGCTCCAAAAAGGTCTTCCTTTCCCCTCACTGCTCCGTGCTCTCAGGCGAAGGCCCGGGGAGAAGTGGCCTGCCCCCAAGTGTGCATTCCCCAGCTGCCTTTCCCAGGTGGTTAATAAGGGACCCCTGGAACTCTTTTCCTGTCTTGTCAGTTTCCTCATCTCTGCATGGTTCTTGTGAAGACACAGTAGGCGCAGTTCTGCACCCACAGGGGTACTTGCAGTTACTCTGATTTTAGTATTTTTTTCTCCCTCCACACCTGCCCCCCACCCCATGGTAGTGGCACTCCATGACAAAGGAGGGGAAACCCATTGTCAGTCTTCGGTTGCTGTAGATCAGGAGCAGCGCCCATTCAGCAGCCATCTGCCACAGATTGCTTTTTTTTTTTTTTAAAGATTTATTTGTTTACTTATAGAGAGAGGAGAAAGAAGGGAGAAAGAGCAATGTATGGTTGCCTCTCACATGGCCCTCACTGGGGATCTGGCCTGCAAGCCAGGCATGTGCCCCGACTGGGAATCGAACCGGGCCCCTTTGGTTCCCAGCCCCGCGCTCAATCCACTGAGCTACACCAGCCGGGCTCACAGATTGCTTTAAGATGCCCTCATGAAGCACGGGCTCTGGCTCCACAGAGAAGAACGGAGGCACTGGACTGTTCTGTCTGCCAAACTGTGTGTGTGGAGAAAATTGAAGCCCAGAAGATGGGGAGATGGGAGTTTGAACAGGGGTATCATTGAATAGCTTTAACCACTTAGATGCTGAAACTTGCATGAATGTAGCTGAATCTGTATCTGTAATCTGTCCATCCATCCGTCACAACGCACATATCATATGCACACTGTAATACTTGGATTTTGGTAACATTCCAGCAGTCCTGGGCTTTTGCTTTTCTCTAGTCTGGAAATCACGCCAGAAGAGGTCTTGTCATCTCTTCGTCTTCTCATATTGCTGGGTTTTCTAGATGTCAGAGGGGGCAAAATGAAACGTCACGTGATGAGAAAACAAATGATACAGTGTTCAGGATTTTTCTTTTTGTTCTTAAAAGCGTGTGATTTCACTTCGGCTCGGGTGAAAGTTCAGTTTGGTTCTTATTTTATCCACAGCGCCGGCCCATCTCTCATGAGAATCTCAGCTCCCCGAGTCCCTCGATCATTCGGTGGTGTTCAGTTCTCTCTTCCTTGCTCCTGTATAATGCAGTTGAATTATGAAGTGGCCAGGAGCTGGCCCAACATCGAAAACATGGCCTGTTTGATATCCTGTACCCTGGAAGCACAGATCCATTTGATTGTTTCTTGTTCAGTATTTCCAAATCTATGGCCCAAATTGGGAACTTTGCTATTTTATTTCTGCTGCAGCAGAGACCAAAGATGATTTTTTTAAATAAAAACTCGCTTTCTTTAATCCCATTGGCACTTGTCTCCATCTTTCAGCTCTGTTCCCCATTATTTTATTTTTAATATTTTATTTATTTATTTTTAGAGAGCGGGGAAGGGAGAGATAAAGAGGGAATGAAACATCAATGTGTGGTTGCCTCTCACGTGGCCCCCACTGGGGACCTGGCCTGCAACCCAGGCATGTGCCCTGACTGGGAATCGAACTGGTGACCCTTTGGTTCGCAGCCCACACTCAATCCACTGAGCTACACCAGCCAGGGCTGTTCCCCATTATTTTAATCATCAACCTAAGGAAGTGAAGGGACTCTGTTGGTAGGCTAGAGGGAAAGTAGATATAAAATAAAAGGTTAATTCCCCTATAATTCTTCCTATTTTGAATTAGTTGAGAATCTTATGGAAAATAAAAATAACACTCTTACTCTAAATGTAAGACTCAACATACCTCAAATTCAGGAATCACGTTTCCTTTTACCTATGGAAATAATACAGAGAAAGAAATCTATTGATGTGTTCCTCCCAGGCACGGTGTAGAGGTGTGCGCCAGGGCCCCGCTTACCTTTGTGGACAAGGCCAAGTGCTGATTGTGTATTTGAGATAAGAAAGCATCTGTAACCACTTGGCCTCACTGGTCCTCTCCAGTTACCTGACAGACCCAGCCTAGAACCCTCTTGGGGAAAAGCAGCAGAGAATTACATACTCAGTGCATTTCATTCAGCTTAGGAAGTCCTGCTGTTGACTCAGTTCCTTACCCCAGCAGCACCCCCCTCACTTCCTCCCCCCTCCGTTTCAGCACTTAACTTACCATCGGAAAGTAAACGGGCCCTGGGAGAAAGAACCAAGCTCACTCTCTCCTCTACGCCCTCCATGGAAGCGCAGAAGGCCTTTCCCCCTGAATAGATCATTTAATCTCCTTGTGCGCCAGCATCCTCTCTTGTGAGATGGAGGTCATAATACTAGCATATTTCACACGGTTATTGGGAAAAACTATCTGGTTAGCCATATAAAGCATTTTACAGATAGGAGGTGCTTTACACCGTCTAAATAATGCTTGAAAGCATAAAGTGTATGCAGCTATCAAGTATTATCATCATGGCCTTTATATTTCTCTCTGCATTTATCCTTCCTTTCCCCCCCTCCTCTTTTCACATTATTATGTAGAGAAATAGAATTCCTCCTCTTTTCTCATGACTAAGGGTTTGAGAGAGTCTTCAGGGCAGGAGAGAAAAGCTCTTAGAGAGATTACTTGTCAATTCAAGTGCAAAAGTTTTCAAGTAGAAAATTGGCACCAATATGTGAATCTGAATGACTTCTAGAAAAATAGGATATTGAAGTGAGAAGTTAGATTTTTAAAGGACCCGAAAATAAACTTCTCAGAAAATAACATCTGACAAGGAGAATCTGTTGTTATTAGCATATAGGCTGAGGTATAAATACAGGGTGGCACAAAAGTAGGTTTATAGTTGTGAACATAATATATAACACAGAGTTTATTCTTGTATTATTATTTATTAATTATTATATTATTTTTCCATATGAGAAACTGTAAGCCTCTTGTGCCCTACCCTGTATTGGCTCATCTATGCTTGTCTGTTGAGGACTTTTATATGCTAGGTGCAATACATATTATTGTTTTCTTGGAAACAACACAAACGAGTCTATTTCTATTTCACAGATGGGGGACCTGCCAAAGTTCCACAGCAAAGGGAAGATGACCCAAATATTTCTTAATTCAAAACCTGTGCTCTATGTTCTATTCATACTAAGGCATATAACCATTGCATTATCCATCCCCCTGAGTCCTACAGGTTAAGTAACATGACCCAACTTACCTACGAAGTGATCAAGTTTCAATTTTGTACTGTGGGGGCGTGTATCACCTATTGACTTGTCGGGTCCCTCGCTCAGATAGCCTTCCATTGCATAAGGACATATGTACAACGTTGAAAGGAAGTATTTTTGGTTATAATTTTTTTTTATCTTTTTTTTTTTAAGATTTTATTTATTTATTTTCAGAGAGAGAAGAAGGGAAGGGGAGAAAGAGAAAGAGCAACGTATGGTTGCCTCTCACATGGCCCTCACTGGGGACCTGGCCCGCAACCCAGGCATGTGCCCCGACTGGGAATCGAACCGGGACCCTCTGGTTCCCAGCCCGCGCTCAATCCACTGAGCTACACCAGCCGGGTCTTGGTTATAATTTTATACCTCCTTACCATTAGTAAATGTTGTCTCTGTAAAATTCCTTTTAGAAGACAACAAGAAAAGAGAACTCTAGATGGAATCAGGTCATTGAGGAATTGACGTATCTCTTCTTGCTGTGATCGTTGGAGGGAGCAATGCAGATGGTTTTACTAGATAGAATCATAGCATTTTATCATCGGGACCAGTTTGGCAGAGGGTCCTAGTATGACTAGCAAAGTAAAAAGCTTTATAAAGGGATATTGTGATCTCTAAAGGCATTGTAAACCTTTCTACCTGTTATAGCCAGTGACATTGCTGCAAGAGTAAAAAAATCTGGGCTACTAGGAAGGACAGAGAAAGCTATTTAAAAATTTGTTTTGAAAGTACATAATCAGAACATGTACATATGCATAAAACGTAATAGAAGACTAGAGAAGAGTCTCCACAATTAAAATATTTTATTTATCCTAACATATTCAAATTTGCACTTCTTCCATTTACTCGAAGATTTAAAAAATATATATATTTATTGCTCTACTGAAGCCTGAAGTGTTATCTTTGTCTTAACAAGTTTAATATGCAGTATCTAAAATTATTTTCTTGCCATTAGGGGCACTTATCTATTAGTAAAGATGCTTCTTTCATTTCTTAAACATCAAGTGATCATTGCAAATCGATCCTATCTCTTTAACTACAAGTAAGTATCACTGCTGATCCTTTGAGGTGGTGTCTGATCCCAGGTGCTTGCTATGGAAATCCAAGGTCTTCAATTCCTTGTGGTCTCTAATAGCATTAATCAAGGCAGCACAACTTACTTAAAAGGAACAGATGATTAATCTTGACAATAGTAATGTAAACAGAACTCTCATGGATTGGCGATTACCCTCCCCGCCCCCCACCACTGGGGCATTAGCTCTTTGTTTGAGATTTACCCGGTGCCATGTACACATTATAGGAACAAAAGAGAGTTCTTTATTTTTTTAAAATATCCATTCAGTGCAGCTTACCGAACAGGGGAAAAATTGCCATATTTATCAAGGTTGATTTTGTTTTCCAAGTCTCTAATTCGAAACTGAAGAATGCAAGACTACATACATCAGGTGTTTCTAGCAAAATAGCAGCAGCAGCCGCAAAGCATAGACATTTGTCATTCCTTAGAGCTGTCTGACAGTTCTGACAATTCATTAGGCTGAGCTGAAAAGAGGTTTAGAAAGCAAAGAAGGGAACTCAGGTAGGAGAGTTGCTTTTGCCTGATCCAGTAATGGCTGATTTGTATCATTTGGGGTGATGGATACACTGTTCAGATGAAACTCAGCAGGGTCTTTCCCCCTCTCTCTTTCCTTGATTTCCCCCAATCCCCAGCTTCCTTCCTCTGGAAGCCCCCAGGATGTTGAGCAAAGGATGTCCCTTCTGTAGCATTTCATTCTTAAAGGTATATTCATAGGTACGTTCAGGAAACGCTCCTTCCAAAAGAAACTGCTTCCGAGGTGGAGGGAGCCAGGGAGAGATACAAGATGAGGAAACCGTGCCTTGCCTCCCAATTCCTACCTGCCGTAGGAGTTTTCCTCCCTCTCAGCCTGTGCCCGTGACGTTACCTACGCATCTGATGTCCTAGTCGCTGACACAGGGACCCCCAGGATACCAGCCCATCCTGCCCCCAGCCCACCAGATGGCCACACTTCTGTACAAAGGGGGATAGAGGGTCTGTGGAGACCAGTTGTGTGTTCATGCCTTGCCGTAGGATTGGAAACTTATTCCAGACATCATCTTTTTTGTAACCTCTTGCATGCCTAGGTTCAAAACTTCTCATTTTCAATTTCGAGAAACAGCAAATGTAGTGATTAGGGGTTTCTGTGGCTCACTCCATCTCCTCGGTATGTGCTTTAGGGGTGGTTTTATGATACAGAATAAAACAGGAAAGATTTTGACCACCAACAAACAATATCCAGCTATAATTAAAAAAAAATTTTGGTCATTCTTTCACCTGAGCTCTTTGGGAAAGAAAAAGAGAAAGCGTGAGGACGAGGAAGAGAGAGAAGGAGAAACACACACGTCTGTGTGTGTGTGTGTGTGTGTGTGTGTGTGTGTGGAGTTCGGAGAATATAAGCTATTAGGCAAATGATATGGTGCTCACGAGGTGCAGGTTGCAGAAAGATCCTCTTCAAAAACGGGTTTCCCAAGCCTGCCTTCGGGAACATTTCTAATGAACATTGTTTTGACTCTAAAAATAGAAGAAAAATAAATCTCACCAAATAACCAAGAATGCCACCCTTTCAAGTCAGTGTTACTATAAGAAAAAAAAAAAATGGCAAGACCAAGTGGGGTACTAACTACAGAACATGCCATCTTCCTATCAATGTAACGGAAGTCGTTCTGCCATGAACGCCAGTCCATCAGCACTTCTCCCGGTCCGTATGTCATGGCATTATACGTAAGGAGAGGTCTCCGA
Organism: Micronycteris hirsuta; assembly: GCA_004026765.1. NCBI lineage: Eukaryota > Metazoa > Chordata > Mammalia > Chiroptera > Phyllostomidae > Micronycteris > Micronycteris hirsuta. Next base: position 119,408 of record PVJI01002474.1, on the reverse strand, counting down.
AAACCCCAAGGGAAAGGTCTACTCATTTTCATGACTGTACTTCCTGGTGTTTGAATTAACATGGTGCTAGTGTAAAATGTGTGCAGTTGTTTCAAATCGGTGAAAAAAGCGGTCTACTCAAAATACAGACCTGTACTTGCCTAAGAGTTTATTTTTCCAACGTGCAAAATTCTCTTCATATTGTTGACCTTTTTATTCTTACTGATACGTTATTGCATGTACATCAGTTGTTTTCCTTGTATAACTTAAGAAACAAAGACCACCATCATCCATAAATATTATTGGTTGGGAGCAAGTTGATGAAAAAATAAAAATACAAAATATTCCATAATTTAAAAATGGAAGCTTTGCCCGTTTCTGCCTCCAGCTACGATAGTAAAGCTTGGTGCGGCCCATCGTTCCCATTACGAACAGCTAGTATATCTATATAAAACACCAGCAGGACTGTGTTTGAAGAAATCTCATGGGGCTGCAGACAAAAAGTCAAGTTCGGGCTTGCTAAGGCAGCCAGGACTTAAGAGCCTCTGATCTCAGAAGAAAGTCAGATGCAGTGAAGTGAGGTTAATATTTGGTGCCAGTTTTCCCGACGAAAAATTTTCAAGTTCTAAAGTTTCACAAGGCAAGATGCCAAAAAGCCAGGCAAAAAGTAGCTAGAAACCTGGAGACTTGGAGTAGGTGCCTGCCTGGAAGTAGAGTGGATGCTAAGCTGAAAAAAGAAAACTACATTCGTACTTGGGAGCGTAACACTATTAGATACCGTAGTATTACAACTTTTGAGTAATTAAGAAAACACTTAATTTCACAAGGGCAGGCAATGAAACTAATGGAACAAAATAAAGGGCCTGAGACGGATGAATGCATACATGGCGACTTGACATGTGACAAGGTTGATGCCTAGCGCAGTGGAAGGAAAGATGGCCTTTTCAACAAATGGCACAGGATCAAGTGGATATTCTTAGAGAAAACATGAACGCTGTCCTCATCTCATACCAATTCTGGATGAATGGAAGATAAAAACTAAAATAAGGAAGCTTCCAGAAGACCACATGGTAGAACATCACGACCTTGGGGCAGGCACTGCTTTATTAAATGGAACACGAAATGTACCGAACAAAAAGAGAAATATTGAAAAAATAGACTACAACCAGCAACAACGAAATACAAAGTGACAAAAGACTTGAGTCCTGGCTGGTGTGGCTCAGTGGACTGAGCGCTGGCCTGCAAACCAAAGGGTTGCTGGTTCGATTCCCAGTCAGGGCACATGCCTGGGTTGCAGGCCAGGTCCCCAGTTGGGGGTGCATGAGAGGCAACCACACATTGATGTTTCTTTCATCCTCCCTTCCCTCTTTCTAAAGAGATATATCAATAAAATCTTAAAAAAAAAAAAGAAGACTTGAGCAGACACTTCACAAAAGAGGATACCCAAGTCGTCACTAAATATAAGAAATGACTCACAGTACATTAGTCTCATGTTAAGTGTATCAAAACCACATGGAGACACCAGCGCATACTCTGTCAACACGGCTGAATTGATAAGATTAACCACGACCAGTGTTGGCAGGGATGCAGAACAGCTGCAGCTCTTGTGAACTAGGGCTGTCAATGTGTGATGCTGTTTCAGCAGACTATTTATTTAATAGTATCGACCGAAGTTGAACATGCCCACGCCTGTGACCGAGAGATTCCACTCCTCGTACATTCCTAACAGGTGTGTATTAACGTGCACTGAGAAACCCACAAAAGGAGGATTATAACAATGCTATTTGAGATTAAAAGCTTTTAAAAAGGCCATCAGTAATAGATCGTATAAATACAGTGTGCTCTGACTGACCAATGGAATATACTATACAGCAGTGATAATGCACCACAGCTAAACACAGCAGTGTGGACACATTTTGCAAGCATGATGTTGAGTGAAAGGAAACACACAGAAGAAGACCGGTTGTGGGATTCCAAAGCAGGCACCACTGTCTGATGGCCATCGAGGGGAGGCTGGGATTGGACGGAGGCCTGGGAGGGGCTCCGGTGCTCGCAGCTTCCCGGGTCGTCGGCAGGTGGTAGGTAGTTCTGCAGGTGGGCTGGCTACGCAGTTTCACCCTACTTAACACTAATTACTGCGCACTTCCTATAGTCCTACCGTTCAGTGTAAATATTACTTTAAAATCAAGTTTTTTAAAAATGAAAATATTTTTTTAGACTTTTACCCGTGTTTTCAGAGCAGTTTCTCACAGATGGGGAAACTGTCATACTCTAGCTATGCAAGATTTCTTTTTTTTCTTTCCTTGTGAAATGTGAAATTTTTCAACAAGGACCCAAAAATTCAGTTTTGCCGAAGGCAGATATATGAAGAATCTTGGGGCCAAATCACTGAAAGTGAAGTGTGTATTTTCACCACATGAATCACGTGGTGAAAAGGGGAGCTTTATTTCTTTTTAAAGCCGGCTAAAATTTTAATTTTGCTACCTTTGTGACATGACAACAGTGGGGGACATGACCACTAACTGCAAGGCAACATCAGAGTGGTTTAAAGACAAAGGAAAAAGACTTGCCTCTCTTATTCCATGTACACCATCCCATTCCCAAAACACACACACATGCATGTCTTCCACAGAGCTTCTTTTCCTTGCTTATAATACAAAAAATATGTTTTATCATGTAATTTTTATAATTTTAACTTTTTAAATGGATATACATGAATATTTGGAGCTGTAACGTTTTCACGAGCGATGCAACCCTACCTCGGCAAATATTGATCAGCTTCTTTGAAATACATAGCATTATGGAATTCTAATACATTGAGGGTGAGCTAATTTAATTTCTCTGTCTTCATCCACACATGTGTAGGGGAAAGCAAACATATGCACAGCACACGCACGCGCCGGTAAAACCGGGCAGTTTATCTTGAATAATTCATTGTTTGTGGAACTGGTAATTGGAATTAAATTTAAACCCCCCTCGCAGCAGCCCAGAAAGAGTATTTGAAAATAGAAAACTAAACACAAGAATCTGTTGTTTCCTCTCCAAGATGTCACCAGGCATGTCCACTGGCAAGCCGCATGGGCAAGAGCGTCACAGCGCAGGACAACGGAAGCGCTGCCAGGCGCTTGCAGGCACAGCCCCGACGGGGTCACGTTCCCCTAAACCTGCCTTGTTTGCTGATCTTTTAATCGGATTCAACTCGATGGCGACCGTCGCACACGGCTTTCTGACAGTATGTGACAGCGTATGACAGCAAAATATTTTGATTTTTCACCATTTGATGGTATTTCAGATCTCCTGCAGCCCTCGGTAAACTAGCATAGTGTTTTCCAGAAAACAATGTAGGCAGTTAATTGCCTTGGATGCTTGCAATGTCTCTCTTAGATTTCAGCTGAATCTGAAGTCAGTGGATGATATATCTTACGTTTTCAGAGAAACAGGCCGTGTAGACTGTCCGTGACCACAAGGACTTGGCTTGAAAAAAGGGAAAAAAAGTATGAACTTACAGCCCAACATTCAGAGTTGTCAGAGGCTCCAAAAAGTTGTGAACATCTTTTTGTCTTTCTGAGCTTCTTCCGAAGTGCAGAAGTGATTCCTTGGGCAGGAAAAAAAATATGGTACAACTTCCGAATCGTTTCCTTAAAATACATTTTAAAATTTTGTTTTAATCTCTACCTATACTCTTGGGGGATATAACTAACCATTATTTGGGAGAAAAAAATGATAAAAATCCACTGGAAAACCACTTTTAATAAGCTTACCGTAAGCCCCTAAACATTTCAACCAAGTTTTTTCCTATCAGGTTTTTACAAGATTTGAAACCTAAACCAAACAAAATTAGAATTGCCTTAAACTTGGTCATAGAAATCAAAGTCTAATTTAGATTCATATCTATTTGATGTTGATATTTTAAATTTTCTGAAATTAAAACAGGCATACCCTCTGTGATTTCTCATTCCGTTCAGAATAATGCCCAAAGTTCACCATAGACGTCTACTAGTGAGTCTCCTTGTTCACTCTGTCAGAGAGACTCTGGCTTCTTTGCCTTGAACTTCCCTCTGTCCTTCCCAACTCTTGCCTCGGCAAAGTTTGCCTCTTTGCATTCAGTCTACCCTCCCTGGTCACCCTTATGAACGTCCCTTACCTGCCCCCAGGACCAGTCACTCTCTCTACTATTTCACTTCCTCTCGCTATTCTTCCTCACGTGACCTGCTGCCTCCAGTGGGATGTGAACGTCTGGGCATCAAGGACCTTCCCTGGCTTTGTCAACCCTTTGTCAGAAGTACATTGAACGCTGTCTAAGCATAGAACGTGCTCAGTAATTCCTGTTGATTGGGCCTCACTTTATTCACATGCCAAATTAGACCGCTTTCAACTGTAGAGTAGACAGTAAGTAGTAACTAAGGACTTGGGGTGATTAATTTACATTACTGAGGATCCAAGAGAAATGTGAAAAGGCAGAATGTAATCATCTAGTTTAGAAGCAGGTTATTTCAATCCATTGCCGTGACCCCTGTGAAGAGGCATTACAGACCTGAGTATCATGACCCCCATTGTATTTTGCACATCGCTGTGGTCTCCTGATTGGCCTCTGTCCCACCTCCCTGGATGCAAGAAGCTGTTTCAAAAAGTTCTCTGTAAAGCTTATGAATGTAAAATGGACTTACTGAAATAGAAACAGTAGAACTGAAAAGGACCTTGATGACCTGGTATTTGGAACAAACAGGACACCTGGCAGAAGGAGATGGCAGTGTAAACATGTGTGTATTATAAAGCGTCTGATGAACAAGGACCACACCAAGTCCAGAGCTACTGTTTCGGGGACAGGGGAGATGGATTCTGTAGCTTTGCCTTCGTTCCCTCCTGCATAATATGAGAAAAGTGGTGGTAGTGGGGTGGTAGAAATAAGGGTTTATTTAGCATGAAATGCTTCTCACTCCTTAGGGGTGTTAGGGATTATGAGTGTATATACGTGTGTGTGTGTGTGTGTGTGTGTATGTATATGTATTTATATGTTCAAAAGGACAGAGCAGCTGAGTCGTTGTCTAAGGGCTAACCTTTTTGCGAGTGGAGAAATACAGTTTTTGAATTGGCATCATTGTTGAAAGCCCTGGGGTTATCCTGGATGAGTTCGATCATTGTTCTGCTGCTGCTCAGTGGTAGGACCTTGGGGGGTAACCCAAGTTTTCTCTGCTTCGGCTCGTTTTCCTATGAAGCAGGAATCCTGGTACCCATCTCATGAAGTAGATGTAACTGAAGCCTTTAATGCTACCGTAGATAAAGCTCCTAGATTAGGGCGTGGCAGGAAGTAAATATTCAATAAATATCATCTGTTATTATACTTATTGAGAGGTCAAAATCATAACCAATATTTGATCTTGTTGTCTATATGCACCAGCCTGAACAACTTCAAAGTTAATATGATGGGGGTAGATTTCTAATATGATTAACAACCCACCACATAGTAGAAAGACCATTATTTTACAGTCACATTGATGCAAATTCAAATCTCAGCTCAAGTATTTAATGCCACTTTGTGAGCTTATGAAAGTTTTTATCTGCTCCCTTAAGTCTCAATTTTGTCCACAAAACAGAAAACAATGCCCGCTTTGTGCTCTGTACATTAGAAATAATGCTTGTATAGTACCTAGTGTGGTGTTTGGCACCTAGAAAAACATAGTTATTGTTCCCTGAATGGTAATTACATGAATAGAATTATACTTTTCCTTTAGGCATCCACTTAAGCAAAACGAGGTAAATACTTCATGCTTGAAAAAGTATGCGTCCTGAGTTTTATAAATGATTCTTCATGACAGTGAAGACTTAACATAAAGTCTATTGATTTTTTTTTCTGACAGTATTAATTCTTACTCACTGTGCATTTCTCGAGCACCCATAGGTGCTGATACTCCAGTTAATTTGTATCGGCACAAATAAGCGTAGCAGGCTGGTCTGCCTTCATTAGTCTTTAATGAACACAGTTGTACGTGCTATGAGGAAAATGAATGTATGGAAACAGACAATTCCATTGTGGAAACAAGGCTTAAACAGCTAATAAATTGAATCACAAGTGAGTTGACAAAAATATTATCTCAAAAACAATATTGGAAGAACCATGCAAGGTCAGGGCAAGAACAGAGGTGAAAGGGGAAAGAGGAAGGAGTGAGGACTCAGAGGGGGAGCATTCCCCTGAGTGAGCTGGCAAGAGCTTCCTTGGGGGCACTGTTACAAGGCGTGGGCATGGGGTCTGGAGTGCTGGTCGACCTTGTGGTGTGAACAGAGCCGATAGGGAGAATGGTGTCAGCCCTAGCAAGAGCTGAGGAAACCCAAGGTGTGCTTCTGGAGTAACGGACGGCGTGATTCAGAGGGGAAGGAGAATGGGAAAGTGGAGTCATTTGGGGACGGGCTCAGAGTCTTCGATTAAGAGGCTTGAATTTTTAGTCAACAACAGTGAAATCATTCATAATTTTGGGCAGAGTCACATGGACTAAACAGGACTCCGGCTTTCACAGAGAGAAAGGACCGGAGGTGGGAGCCAGTGAAATTCAGGAGATATTTAAGTTCTCATGTCAGTTGTCCAGGGATGAAATCCCTAGACAAAGGAAACTTGAAAAAAAAAAGTCATGAGGAAAGCCATCTTAGAGAAGAATACCCAGTAATTAGGAATTTATCATCTAAGGAAGTCGTTGGAAAGTAAAAAAGGCAAGGAAGAAACAAGCCTAGGGCCTGGGTGAGAGAGGACCCCGAAAGGCTGGCTGGTTGACGGAAAAGATTGTGCGTTCCCTGGAGCATTTCTCCACGGTGCACACGCTGCCACGTATAATTCACACCCACTTTCCTCCCCTGCTTTCCACTCTTGGAGAAACAGAACTTCACTTTTGGTGAATCCACAAGCCTAATTTCTTGGGCAACGTCTACCATTAATTAATTTTTTTAAATTTATTTTTTAATTGTTCAAGTACAGTTTTCTGCCTTCTCTCCCTTTTGACCCGGCCATTCCACTGCTGGGATTATATCCAAAAAACCTAAAACACCAATCCAAAAGAACCTATGCACGCCAATGTTGATAGCAGCACAATTTATAATAGCCAAGTGCTGGAAGCAACCTAGGTGCCCATCAGTAAAGGAATGGCTTGAACAACTACGGTAGCTTTATTTATTTATAATGGGTTGGGGAAAAGGAAGAGAAGAAAAGTTAGGCTTCAACAAGGAAGGGCTGGTTTTCCATGAAGGTCACTGACTACTTACAGGCTCAGGAGTCCTGGGGCTTCTGCATTGAAGTGCTGGCTGGGTTCCCAGGTCAGGAGCAAGTACGTACACTTGGCTGGTAACAGCAGGGGACATCAGGTTGCAAGGACTAAGACTGTCCCTGATACGGCTTTGACTCCACCTCATTTATTCAGCACCGTATCTTTATTTGTTCAAGAGTAATTTTTAAGACTTGGTAAAGCCTATAACTAGACAATAAACTTGAGTATATCAGTATATAACTTGGGTATTTCTAACTTCATAAACATATTAGGTATCCAAGACATTCAGAAGAAAAAAGAAACTACGGGGAGCGTTCTCCCTCATTTCTGTAAAACCATTTAAAATGGAAAAGACTGTCCGCTAATTTCCCGTAAGTTACACAAAATTGCCTGTTGTTGTTATAATTCCGGAGGCATCATGCTCCTCTTGTAAAATGATGTATGGAGCAGTCGTCTGGTAGGGGCTGATGGGATGTAAATGAAACTAATTAAGGAAATGTCAAACATAATTAATAAAACAGGTTTAAGTTGCAAAAGCCCTGTCAGCGGAATGAATGGAGAAGAGCCTCGCCTGCCCATTGCTGGGCGCCCCCTTTCCCCTCTGCTCGCTCCTCTCCGGGCTTTATTTAGTACCGTTCCATTTGATCCTGGAAAGCTCCTCGAAGCTCACTTCTCTGCCTCCCCTTCTCTTAGCTCGATCCCAGGGAGAGGAAGGAATATAAATTTGCTTGTCGGCCTGCCGCTTGGAAAAAATTAATTGCCAGCTCCTCATCTCCAAGTCCTACAGGACATTAACATAACCAATTTGCTTGAACTCCTCACTGGCTGCCTAATAGAGCATCAGACCAGCTGATAAAACCAGGGTGTTGCTGACATTACCTTATTATTATTAGCATTTTCATAATATCCAAATACTACAGCAGCCTGATTCACGGGCTCCATTTATTATTGATAAGAACAAAAAAAGGGAAGGGGGGGTTGGAAATAAAGCGGGTGAGTGACCTATAATTATGGCAAGCAAATTAGGGTGTGTGGTAGAGTCGGTTACATTTGCCTAGAAGTAATGATGCCCGGGACCTTTGCCTTCCCCGGAGACAGGAAAAATAATGGATTCCCTTGCAGCTGCAGATGGGGTAGGAGAACGCTGTCATCAGGACAGTGTTTACATAAGTCAGGCTGAGTGTCGAGTGTTTGGCTCTGTGGCCCGCCTGCAGTGGTCTGGTCAAGTCCAATCACCTCAGCCCCCCGCGTCTAAGGCACGCAGAAACCCCCTAGCTCCTGGGAGGGCTGGGTGCCAGCCCGAGAGAAGATTCTTGCTTGGAAGTCAGCAACTACATTGGTGAGGAGTGTCTGAACCTTCTTCAGTTCTCGGACGAAGGTGATAACCTTGCAAAACAGAGGCCAGTTGCTTTCGAGTGGAGAGATAAAGATGAAATGTGGTTTCCCATCCTCATTCCAGGGGATTTCAGTTCAGTGCATGTACACACACACATATTAAATGGTATTTGATGCCCTTGGACAAATATTAATTTAACATCTACATTTGCCAGACTAGTAGGAGGAAGAAGAGAGAGGAAGACATCGTTCATATACTTGAGAAGCTTAAAAAGGGTCAGTTTTGAATTCAAATTTGGTAAAAACAGATTTTATTTGCCAACAAATTTTTCTATGAAAAGCCATTTTTGATAGAAACATGGAGACTTGATTGGCATCTACCATATCAGAAGACAATAAAAAAATAATAAATTCACAAGCACGAGTAATAGCATCAAAGGTATGTGCTTGCTTTCAATGAAAAGTCAGTCGTCTGGAGTTGTTTCGCTGGGCAGAGAAGACACAGTGAGCCTAGGACATCAGGTTATGTCGGAAAACCAGGACGTGTTCAAATACTAATGGCATTAGGTCAAAAAACAGAGAAGTCAACTTAGAGAGGCAGCCAGTTCCCAGGGACTCCCTATGTATCTGTATTCAGCCATGCCCTCCCTCCCTTCTGAAGTAAACGCTCTTCTGAATTTTGACTTTTGTCAACCTTTTGCTCTTGATAATTCTTTGAGTCCTGAAAGTTTGGCTCTGCGATATTTCAGGGAGAGTTTGTTTTGTTTTGGTTTGGCTTTATTTTTGCAAGGCGCCTGAAGGCATGACAGCCAGAATCCGTTAAAATGAATTCTCAGATTGAAGGCTGTTTTTAGATTATTTGGATATCACTGATTAAGATTTCAAATCTAGCTTATAGGTACAAATCTATAAGCAGGTCCGTTGTGTTCTTGAGTGCCCAGATTTGACAAGCAATTTTCGTTACTCTCTGTGGAGTGAGAGTTCTTTATGTAAAATTTTCCTTCTTACCTTAACAGTGACATGTAGTACACCAGAGTTCCCAGCTTTATAGGTTATTGTCCTTGTGGGTGTCCCTCCTTAGTTACGCTCTAGGATTTGTCACTTATTCCCTGGACTCAGTGAGTTCCTATAAACTTGAATTCAGATTTATCTGGGTTTGTATATACTCTTAAAGTTTTAGGCCAGGACAGAACTTTACTTCTTTGGACTTCAGTTAGATTTTAGTTTCAGAATAGTCTTTTTAAAATAATTTTTTAAATTGATTTTAGAAAGCGGGGGGAGAGAGAGAGAGAGAGAGAAACATGAATTTTGTGTTCACTTATGTATGTGCCCTGACCAGGGATCAAACTCATAACCTCCAGCCAACTGAGCTACCCGGCCAGGGCTGAATAGTCTTTATTTTCTTTTCAGTTCATAAAATTAATGAACAGGATTGAATGAGTGGGTGTTTCTCTGTGTGCTATATTTCATACATGTCTTATATGTTACATATGATTTAATAAGAAAACTGTATATTTTATGTATTATACAATACATTATTTTATCACATATAATAATTTTCAAATCCCCTACTTTTCATTGACTTTGCCAGAAATCTCTATGAGAATTTATTAGTTTTATTTCAATCATCTCTAAGTTTCTGGTTTCTAAAACTGAAAAGGATAGCAAATCCTTAATAGCTATTCCAAACAGCTCTCATTAAAGCCCAGTGATTTGAACAGCAGTTAAAAATTGCCAGACCCTGGAATCCATAACTAAGCTAACATTGGTGCTGGCTTCGTGCAGGCCATGACGAAAGAAGAAATGATAGTTCTCACCTCCCCAGTCACCATCCACGTCTCCGTGCCTTCCCTCCTGTGATCCCGCTGATTTTGTGCGTCCAAGGAATCAGTTTTCTGGATGGGAGAGTTTCAGTACAGAATATGCACTGGAGAAGCAATCAGAGAGGAATCCTGTATTTTTTTTTTGCTAACCAAGAGTGTACATCACCAACTAGCAGGGAGTCCACTGAGGAAAAAGATCTCTCTAATGGGATTGAGGGGCCTTGGGTTAGCACTGACTGTGGCCCATGTTTTGCTGTGGACATGTGTTATTCTTCAGTGAAGTTTATGGGGCAGAATTACAGTTTAATAGGAGGCTTGTTTGCAGGTATACTTCTCACCCCGTGAAGAGCCTCAGCTTTATAATAGTCTGATGGGAATCCCGAGGAGGTATAGTCCTCTGTTGGCAGCTCATCATAATGGGAATAAATTACATTCATTGCAGCCCTCTTACTGCACATTACCATGTTAGCATGAGCCTGGTAAGGAACTTGCTTCTACCACTTGCAACAGCTTGGTTAGTTCTTTGAGCTAGTGTATAAATTGCACCATTTGGGGCTTTACTGCTTCTTCTGGTACACATGCATTGAGGTACTGCTGGAGGTAACTTCTATGTGAACTTTTTATTTTGCCTTTGACCTGAAATAAACCTCGAAAGAAAATTTGAAGTATATCTCATTCCTTTTCATCTTTTTTTTCCCCTCTGCCTCATCTCACAGGATTATAAAGTCTGAAATATTTATACCAGGAGAAATTAGGTAATACTAAATGTTTACCTTGGCTGGAATCAACATCGCTCTAAAAAAAGAAAACCCAACCATAGTTCTTTGGGGATAGTTTAGCAGATTTAACAGATTTTTAACTGTTAGGGAGCATCTCAACTTTTTAAATTGTATCAACTGTCAATTTATGATCATCTAAAATTTTTAAATTTAATTGCTTAAAATTAAGTGATACATATATATCATGGGCTATTGTATGTGGAGAAATTCTCCATTTTTTCCTTATTTTTTCCTATATGTAAGATCCCTCCATTGTACTGACTATAAATTGTCCCCCATTTAGAAAGAACATCTGATCCTTATAATTATACTCAGGCTTTTGTAACAATGTTCTGATCTTATCCTTTATTTCTAATAATTTATTGTATATTTCAAGCCTCAAAATGTCATGGCCAATTGAAGGGCTGAATTAGAAAAGGCATCTGTTTTATAGAAGTGATAAATGCTGATCATTTGGTATTAGATTGGTTGCCAAAGACAGTGTCTTTTGAAAGTAGTGAATTTGAAAGGTTTTCAAGTGCCACTCCCTTTTGTAAATATACATCTCTGCTCTTGTGATCTTTATGGGGACAGAATACTCAAAGAATTATATAAAAACTCAAGAGCTTTGACCATGAGCCAGTACTTCAAAGACCTCATTTGCTTTCCATGTAATAGTCATGCACACATAATGCTTTGGGGTTGACATCTACCACAGTTGGCGAAGCAGACACTTGCAGAGGCAGGTCAGCAGAGCCGACAACTGCATTGGCGGAGGGGAGCTGGCCTTGACTGGTCACCTGCAGACCACATGCTTCTCCTTATGCCGGGCACTGAGCAAGTCAAAGCACTCAATGGTCACCGATACCACACTCTCTGTTGGCCATCTAAATGATCTATCAATCAATCATCTATCATCTATATCTATCTATCTCCCTCCCTCCCTCCCTATCTATCTGAATTTACACCCATTTCGACTCTGCTGAACCTCAGAGAGGTAGAACTTTACCATAGATCACATAGTGAGTGGAAGGACCAGGCATTTAATTAAAACTTTTTTCTTCATATTCCGAATACACACTCTTTCTGTATGCAGCATATTGTCTTTCTCTCGCAATCGTGACATAACATTTTTCTAAGGATATAAAACTGTCTTAGGAAGAGAAATGGAGAAAAACTTATTTGTGCCTTAGATGGGAAGATTGGATTTAGAGGCGCATCAGGAAACGGGTGTGAGCAAACCTGAACGTCAGGGCAAGCTCACCTGCGGGGCCTTCAGCCTATTCTTTTGATTCTTCTCCTGCATCTGCCTCTGGTTTCAGTGTTTTTCTCCTTTCTCTTCTAATCTACGGTCACTCTTTCATCTGAATTTAACCCGGTGTTGATGTTCCCTCTATGTCAACTTAAGCTTTGCTTTAACTGTGGAATGAAAAGTTGCTCTTGGGGCCTGGAGTGACTGGTAGTGGCAGAAAGTAAGAAAAGTCTCTAAAAAAAATTAAAACCCACAACAATGCAGATATGTTAAAGGGACACAGGAGCCAACGGAAAGAGCTCCTGGTGGCCAAAGCTGGGACGATTTGAGCAACAACAGAAATGATGTTGCATATAAACCAAAGCATAAAATGAATATCCATGAGGCTATGGGGTTATAAGTAAATAATTGATTAAATAAATGGGAGAGCCTGGCTGGTGCAGCTCAGTGGATTGAGCGTGGGCTGGGAACCAGAGGATCCTGGTTCGATTCCCAGTCAGGACACATGCCTGGGTTGCAGGCCAGGTCCCCAGTGAGGGCCATGTGAGAGGCAACCATACATTGCTGTTTCTCTCCCTCTCTGTCTCCCTCCCTTTCCCTCTCTCTAAAAATAAATAAATAAAATCTTTAAAAATAAATAAATAAAAGGGGAGAGAAGAAGCACCTTTCTCATTCAGAATAATTCTAAGTAATTTATATAGATGCCCCATCCCCAAAGTAGACTGTAAGTCCTCATACTTTAAGTATGGGCTTCACATGGTACTGCATTCCTCCCTCCAGAGAGCACAGTATGGAAATGTGGCAAGCGGGAGGGAGTAAGTCAACAAAGGGGAAACCTGGCAACCATGACCTCAGCCCAGCGATCAAGGTCAACCTCAACAGGGATAGTCATGTAGGAAGTACCTGCCCTTGATAGGATGTGATGAGAGTGGCACTTGACCTCTGAGCTCTTCTTTCCCAAAGTCCTAACTGAAGTTTAAACCTGAGGAGAACATCAGACACACTCTAGTTGGAGGGGTGCTGCAGAACAAGGGGAGTCTGAGAAACTGTCACAGCCCAAAGGTGCCTAAGGAGACATGACAATCAAAAGGCATGTGGCATCCTGGATGGCATCCCGGAACAGAGGAAGTGTGTTAGGTAAAAACTTATAAATTCTGAATTAATTCATGGACTTCGGTTAATAGCGATGTGTCGATGTGGGTCATTCATGATAACAACTGTGCGAGAGTAATATAAAATGTTAATAACAGGGAAAACTAGCTGTGAAAGTGTGGGCCCTTTTATATACTATCTTTGTCACAGTTATAAACCTAAGGCTTCCCTAAAACTAAAGTGTATTGTATACAAAAAGGGGAAGAGATAATAAAAAAGATATGTTGTCCTTGGGTAAAAGACATGTTTGTCCATGTTTGGGAATTTATGTCCTGTTTTGTTATCCACCTGTATACAGAGAAAGGAGAGCAAGGTGACAAGATTGCACCAGATCTCTCTCTCTCTCTCTCTCTCTCTCTCTCTCTCTCTCTCTCTCTCTCTGTGTGTGTGTGTGTGTGTGTCTCTCTATGGCCTTCATTCTAATTACCCCGCTCCCCTATTATGTCCTTCCCTTTCATTTCCGCCATCCCCATTTCCCAGCATCACTTGCCCAGTGAAAAGTGGCCCCCAACACATTCTATTTAGAAAGTGAGTGTCTCACTAGGGGTGATGAGCCCTTTTTTTTTTTTTTTGAGGTCATTTATCTAATTGCTCTTTGCAGATAAGAATTAATTAGCCTGATTATTTTTCTTAGTTTTTGGATGGGTTCCCCACCTGAAGAGAAGACATTCCTGGGTGTCAGTGATTAATTGCTCAGCCAGAAGCTTACTGCCTCGCATTTTTAACAAATGCCGACCGGCTCTTCAGGTCACATTAGGAACCGGGCGGGTAGCGGTGTAACGTACAGGATAATAAAGCACTTGTATAAATAGGGGCAGCAGCATTTGATTGTGATTAAATGTTTTAATACATCAAAGGGTGAAGGAGTTTCAAGATGCCGAAGGTAAGAGCCCCATTTAGGGCAGCTTTCTCTCTCCTTCTTACAGCACCAGACACCTCCAGGGTCAAGGGCAGCAGGTGGCATTTCAGTGCAGGTGTCTAAAATGACCCCAGTGATCCGGGCGGTTTTGTGTTTGTCTTTGGTACTCTCTTCCGTTTCTCTTTCAGGGAACATCTGACAGTACACACACACTCAGAGGCCAGACCTTTTTTATTTCTAGAATGCAAAGGAGGGAGCTTCCTTGCGGTTTATTTCCAAATTAGGCTTTTAAGACATTGCTATTGCTGCCACAGGGTGTGTGTGAGGTCCTCAAACACCAACGTAAAGCAATCAAGTTAAAAGGTGAGCAAACCGAGATGTGCTAAGTACCTGTTCATATGAAATAAGTCTGTAAAAATAACTCAAATCCGTGAGTGAATTTAGAGGGTGTCTTGGTCCCTTCGGCTGCTCTGCCACAGGCTGAGTGGATTCCATAACAGATATTTCTTTCTCCCAGTTCTGAAGGCTGGGGAGCAAAATCAAGGTTCTGGCAGATTTGATGTCCTACCAGGGCTACTTCCTGGTGTGTGGACTTGCCTTCCCACAGTGTCGTGTTCTCATATGGTGGGAGGGGCCGGAGAGCTCTCTGTGGCCTTTTTTACAAGGTCACTAATCCCATCATGAGGGCTCCACCCCATTAGCTAATCACCCTGCAGAGGCCCCCCTCCTAGTCCATCACATTGAGGGGAAAGGTTTCAACACATGAATTTTGGAGGGGCACAAATATTCAGTCCATCACAGAGGGCAAGTCATATTCTGTGGGTAGTTCTGTTGAAGGCATGGGATTTTACGTAATGTAAGAGCATGGCTTCCCCTCCTATGTTTATAGTAAAATTATGTAGATAAGAGATTTTTGTGTGTAGTTATTTTAGGACGAAAGAAAATAAGGCCAGGAGAAATTTAGTGCTTTGAGAAAGGTTCTGTTCATTGAGCAAATTAGGGAGACCCAGATCTACAATAGGCTGCTTCTGATCCCTGGCCAATTTCCTATTTTTTTTTCCTTTATAAAATATACATATTTGTATATATGGAAAACAAATGAATAAAGTTGACCACATTTTATTCGATGATGAACAAGGTACTATTACTCTGGCAGTGATCTGTAGTGTTAATTAAGATCGAAGTATTGACCGAAAACATTTTTTGCATAAAAATATTGTCCAAGTAAAAAGCATATTTTGATGAACTGGAATGATTTCATTAGTAAAAAGAATGTTTTTATCCCCTGAGAGGGTAAATAGTAGAACATTTACTCTCATTAAGTGACATTACTGAAAATAATCAAATCTAACATGTTTTCTTTCACTTTAGGGAGGCCCAACCTGTAATTAAGAAACTTGGGTGATTACCTGTTTAATGATTATTATCCTATATTCTATTTTTCTAAGGTTGAAATCTCAAAAAAAAACAACCCCAAAACAAAAAAACAAAACAAAAAACAACGAAAAACTGCACATAGCAAATTCTTTTTTAAAAAAGATTTTATTTATTTATTTTAGAGATGGAAGGGAGGGAGAAAAAGGAGAGAAACATCTATGTGTGGTTGCCTCTCCCACGCCCCCTACTGGGGACCTGTCTTGCAACCAGGCGACCCTTCGGTTTATAGGCCAGCACACTGTCCACTGAGCCACACCAACCAGGGCCAAATTCTTAATAACTGACTATTGTTTAATGAATGAATGAGTTCAACAAGTGAAGTGTGACTGATCTGACAAAGTTAGGTAACCTTAGTATTTTATCTTCTCTTAGCTATTTCTTATTGCCAGCTCTTCTTAAGTTACGTAGAACGGAACCCATTGTTTCATAAGGCCTCAGCTTACCAAATTTGTTGATAACTTCATTAGGTATAATAATATGACTAGTTGATATATGTTCTGAATGGTTCAGATAAAATAACTGAAAGAATTCTTCTATGTGAAAGAGCAAGTCCTCCTATGAATCCTTTACCCAGTTTACTCACTTGTCACCTTAAGATTATTCATATCACTGCAGGGAGAGTTCCATGTCATTTATCGGTTTTGTTCATCTTCAAGAGCCCGTTTTTATGCTGTTTGATAAATCTCCCCATAATTGAGCTCCTGGTTAATTACAAATAAGAGACTTTTCTTCATCAACCACCTGTCAAGATTTCCAGGGCTATTGTACATGAATGAATGTTTCTGTTTTCTTCCATCCTCTTTTCACAAAAATGATGAAATTAGCTACCAAGCTGTTGAGCAGAGACATTCCTGCTACATTCTCTTCCTCTCGGGCGGTGGTAAAAGGATTATACAGACAAGGGTGATGCCGCCGTTCACTGTTTGTATCAGCGTGCTTCAAACCGCCTTATCTCACGGGAGAACTAATTGTTCTATGATAATGCAAAATGGACATTTGTTCCATATTTTTTTCTTTTTGGTTTAAATTGATAATTTATTCCTAAGGCAGTAGTCAGAATGCTTGAATCCAAAATACCGGCAAATCTGTTGCAGGTCTGAAAAAAACCACAAATACATGATGCAAAAAAATTACAGAAGTTTTTAGTGGTCAAAAATGTAGAGCAGCTAATTTATCAAACTGAGCTTCTATCCAGAGTTAAAAAAAAAAAAAAAAACTAGCAAAGGACCATGTTCCCTTTCTTAAGATTCTCTTTCCAGTCCATTGCCTTTCCTCATGAAATTTTAAATAAGTTTTCAAGAAAAAAATATAAGAAATCAGATTGGGTCAAACATGGTGAAACTTCCAATAGAGATAACAGCGCCCACCTCCTTGGGTTGTGAGAAGGATTTACTGAGTTTCTTTGTTTGAGCTCAGTAAAATGTTTTAAGCTCAGTAAAAAGGGCTGGCACTTGGCTACCATTAGATACGCGTGTGCCAAGTGAAAGTCAGAGATGCCTGCAAGACTCTCTAGCACTTGCGCCTTGAATCTATATGCTGAATTGGACACTGGATTTAATGTGTAGACTAGGTCATTCCAAACTTATGTTTTATCATGGTAATCTAGTACGCAAATTATAATCAACTATCTGGTTGAAAATCTATTCACTGTACAAAAAGGGATTCTATCACTCAACCTGAAATAAAAAATGTGTCAGACATACCTGTGTTATGAAAAACACCATATTATCTTTTAGGAAGTCATGTTTTGTTTGACTTGAGTCCTCATCCAGAAATTTGGCAAATCACAATAAATGGCATACTTCTCTTTTTCAGAAAAACAAGTTCTAAAATTACCACAAACAGAAAATTTACAGACAGTTTTCCTAATATAACATGCTTCTTAACATCCTTCTTAACACACACACGCACGCACACAAAAACACATGCACATGCACACACAATATCTATTTGTGTATATGACACTATTTACCGATCTGTGTACACAATTATTAAAAGAATAAGAGTTTATACTGGCACCTTCAATTTCAATTTAACATAGCACAGTTCTTTCTCACCTTCCTGCCTTTCCATGGTTGTAACTATCTTCTCTGACGATGTGAAACTTGTCTTCAAGATACTCAATACATTCACTGGTTAGTTTAATCCTTACATTGTTTAATGGAACCCATCTGTCCACTATGCTGACTGTCCATCCCCCCGGCCCTTTCCTAGCCGCTAGGGCTCTGTTCCTCCTCACCAGTCCATGCCTCTGTCTGCCATGTCGGTTCCCCTGTTCAGAAAAGGGGGGAGGGGAAGTGAAAGGAACAGATTGGAAGGTCAGGGAAGAGAAGACATGAAGGGAAGATGTAAAAGCAGAGAAAAATAGGAAGGTAAAGTAGAAAGAAATGGGGATAAATGCATTTGCAAAATAGGAAATAATCATATAAAATTACTAAAACATGGAATGAAAAAATACAAGCTGAAATTTTTGATTACTAGATTCAATAGACATAAAATTAGCCGGCCAAATTGTATGAATATTTCTAAATACTTTCTCTCAATTTTAGTATTTTTCTCATTGCAGATGGGTAACCCAAACAACTCAGAAACTAATTCATGGAAAGATATAAACTTTAAAATAGTTTGTATGGTCCTAAGTTCAAATTAGACATTTATCATGGTTATATTACTTTATGCAGGTATATTAAATTAACTCAATTTTTTGAGTGGGCGATGTTTACAAAAGCAAGAAACTATTGAATAATTATAGCAAAGAAAGGTGTATAATAGTAAATATATAGACCAAGTAATGTTAGCTGATCATTTTATTTTTTACAGACTTATAAATTCATACTTTTAAAAATTATTTGCTAATATAAAAAATTACAGATTTTTCAAAAATTTGCATTTCTTTGCTAACAAGAGGACACTTTATATTTATAATTGACTTACATTTCTCTGTAGAGTACTGTTTCAAGCTCTTTGCCACTTATTTTTTAAAGAATAGATCTCTAAAAATTGATTTGTAGGAATTTTTTATGTATCATGCATATTAACTTCTTATCTGGACTGCATTCTGCAAATATTTTCTTAGTGTATTGTCTTGAAAAAGAAGTTAAATATATTTTTATTTGGCTGAATCTATCCATTTTTCTTTTATTGTTTCTTCCTTACGATCATGGTTTAACAAGCTTTTCCTTCATCGAAATGATAAAAATATTCTCCGCGTGCTTGGTTGTTAGCTTTCTCCTCCCATTCAAACCTCTAATCTGTCAGGTGTGTTTTTGGGTCTGATATTGCTTATGAGGTTATGGGTGATTCCTAATTTTGCTTTCAAATGCCAAACCAATTGTTGAATAATCCATCTTTCCCTCTCTGGGTGGAAATGCAACCATTATAAAATACCCAATGCACACAAGCCTGGGTATATCTCAGAAATTTCTGTTATTTTCTAATGGTCTATCTGTTGATTCTCGTATCTGCAGCCAGCTATTTAATTACTATAGCTTCCCAATTAATTTTGATATCTGGCAGAGCCAGTTCTCGCTCATTATTCTTCTTCACAATTCTCTTGCCTACCTTCATGTGTTTATTCTCCCAGTTACAAGTTATTATCACATTGTCAAGGTTTTAAAAAAATACATTAGAATTTTGATGTGAGTGGCGCCACGTTTAAAAGATGATTTGGGGGAAGCTGAGATCTCTGCTGTCTTTAGTTATCCCGCCCAGAAAGGCAGTATCTTGTCAGCAATCCTGGTCAGAGCTATGCTCTTCAGGACCATTTTATTCTCTTTGAGTTTTACGTAGTTTTTGTTTAGTTATTTCTTCATAGCTTTGGTTGCTACTCCAAATATAAACTTCAAACCCATTGGCTATGTTAGGTATGCAGATATAATATCTTTAATAACCAATCACTTCATCATTTCCTGCACAATATATACCTACTTTTAAAAACTTATTGCATTGTTCAAAAACTTCAAAGTGATGTAGAAGGTCAAAGAAGAAAGCGCAGATGAAAAATAAAAATGAAATCTCATAAATATGTATGATGCTCCATCGATGCTTTAACAAAGGATATTTGATGGTTTGATAAAATGAAGGCGTGCTAGCTTACTTAACGTGACTGCCTTCAGGTAGCACTACTCACTGCTTGAGTGGGGGTTCCTTCCCTACACTCAGGCTGAAAGAATCGGTGACTAGGTTTCCAAGGATTAAAGAGGAAATGAAAATGATCAGGATCGTTTCTCGCCAACCCTGAAGATTGGACTAGTTGGGGGGTGACATGGTTGTAAATAAATCGGCTGAGGTCCTTGTGCCCTTGAGTAATAACCTACCACATGCACATAAACACATTTTATGACCCTTTTGCGTCTTTATACATTACTTCTCTCCCCTCCTTAAAGGATGTCACTTTTCATAGCGACTTCCCACTGGCCTTAAAACACTACAGATACTCCATGTCTGCAGCTTTATTAGCCAGAGTTAAAAGCACCACCATAATTTTGGTTCTTCCAAATGTACAGTTAAAAAAAGACAAGGAAAAAAAAGGCAGCACGCATTATTGGAAAGCCACAGTTGCCATATTAGAATTCTGAACCCAAGAACAATTTTTGTACATCAGATAGATTTTGCTGTGAACCACATAACTTTGTAGCTAAAACAGCAATTATTTTCTTTAGCTCTCAGTTTGTGGGTCAGGGGGATGGGCCTGGCCTGGCCTGGCGGAGAGCCGGGCTACTCTCGCAGCTGGCTGGTTATCCACGGTTGAGTCGGCTGGAGGATGGGGCACCTGAGCCCGCTCCCGCATGGCCTCTCATCCGCTGGCAGGTGCTTTGGGCTCACTCACGTAGAGGTCTTTCTCACAGTTTCTCACAAGAGCGAGCCCCAGTGTGCAAGTGCTTTGTAAGCTCTGTTACTATCTGTTGGCCGAAGCAATTCACATAGCAACCCAGAATCCAGAGGTAGGGAAGTGTATTCTACCTCCTGGTGAGAATATCCACAGCATCGCCTTTCAGTGGCATGGATGCTGGGCGGACAAGCAATTGCGACCTGGTTTATAACCTACCGCGGTTGGCAACTGACTTTTTTCTTTTTTTCAAAAATAGACCAAACACGGGAAAGGGTGGGAACTCACACTTTGTAAACATCTGCACTGTCATAGGTTCTGCGCCAGGCACTAAATTGCATATTTTCATGTGATTCTCAGAAAGTTGGCATTATTCATGCTCCAAGAAGAAGACTGAAGCTAGGCCACATCTTGCCCTTCTGTACACAAGAAATACTGAACCCAGAAATGATTTACACGTCGGTCTTCCTGACCTCAAATTCCAGGCTTTTCCTACAGTAAATACAATGCTTTCTTACCAAAAAAGACAATCTTTATTGAGAATGTCTCACATGCCCCAAATTCCAGTTGTATCTGTCTCACCCAAAGCTGAGAACTGCTCCAATTATAGTCCCTGCCTGTAGTTCTGGGGCTAAGCAGTGAAGATGAAAACTCAGAAATTTCCACTGTGGCAGGGACTACATTAAGGGTTTATTGTAAATTAGAGTGAGTAGACATATTTTGACCCAAATCATAGATATGTTTTCCAGGACCACAAATTACAGGCAATTTGCTCACATTATAGTAATAAAGCTATATGCTCGGTGAGCCCACAAATCACCGGTAATGATGTGGAAAGCATGGTGTTTACAAATAAAAGGATGTTCTTGCGTGACCGATTTTGTTCTTGATTTCCTTCTTTTGTTCACTGATTTGGCCATCCTCCGTGGGTGTCGGGCTTTGAGAAGGGGCAAAAAAAAAGCAGGGGGTCCCATGCAAGCATGATCCCGTAGTCAGGAGAAGTCAGGTTTTTTGCCAATATTGAGCATCGTTCCACGGTCTAAATATTGTAACAAGCGAGGGCCTGCTGCATACCTCACTGGGGATGTAGCACACCTTCATCCTGCATAGTAACATTACAAGGTGGTGCTTTTTAAAAATTTAGTATGGCAGAAAGTATTTATCTGGCACCTTCCACGTGCTTATACAAGCTGCTATAAAGTGTTAGGGCATCTTACCTTAACTCAGAGATGGAATTTTTCACAATTATAAGGGCCCTGCCTCTTTATTCTCCCTTCTTAAAGCTCCCTACAGTGGTCTGTTTGTCCTTCCTGCTAATCTTTACCTGAGAAGTCGTCACTTGGCGCCTGCGGACTAGCTGACAGCTTCCCTCTTCTCGTTTTTTCTTACATCCTACTTTTGCAATCCCGTGGATTTGAGTTTTGTCTCTGAACTTGGCATTACCATTCACTAATATATCTTTCCTCTCTCTCAGTTTCTAGCATGCCTAGTTTTTCTCCTATCTATTACTAGTGGGTTTTTTTCCTCTTTGACAATTTTTAAATCAGTGTTTCTTTACCTCTTGGAGATTCCTTCTTTGGAAGACTACATATTCTCTTCCCTAGAAAAATACACATATGTAAATAGACATTATTTTCCATAACAGGTCACTCTTTTTTTTTTTTTAATATTTTATTTATTCATTTTCAGAGAGAGGAGAAGGGAGAGAGAAAGAGCAATGTATGGTTGCCTCTCACATGGCCCTCATTGGGGACCTGGCCCGCTACCCAGGCATGTGCCCTGACTGGGAATCGAACCTGGACCTTCTGGTTCCCAGCCCGCGCTCAATCCACTGAGCTACACCAGCCGGGCAATAACAGGTCACTCTTGCATTATCTGACTTGGCTCATGCAACTGTGTTGTTACACATCCATATGCTGCCTATTTTATAGATGGGATCAAGGCTTGAAGTTTAAGTGACACAAAGACAAAGACGAACTTGGCAAATGGTATGGAACTGGGTAGACCAGAGGAATCAATAATCTAATATTGAAGATGTGTTGCTAATCACAAAAGTGCAGATGCAGCAAATCTGTTGAGAAAAAAACTTTGCAGTGACAATGGTCCCCATCAAAAAGATATTTTTAATTGTACTCAAGAAAGACCGATGTGATTCCTGGGACTATAGCATCGACCTACACACGGTATTTTAGCCTTGATCTTTTCGTCACATTATTCCTGGCATACTGACGATTTTTCTGTATATCTGCACATGTTATCTTAAGCCTCCGTTATTCAGCACTTATAAAATGAACCTATCTCATTTCTGTTCAAACATTAGGTTCATCAAAGCAGCACATCTTGTGGAGAAGGGCTGCAGCCAGACACAGAATTCTTTTTCTCTCAGGCCCTCATTCCTATACTGTTCTAGCAACTTGTCTACCTCGGTTATTTATACATGATATGCCTATTCATGAACTTGTATTAAAAGCTGTAAAAATTTTTTTCTATCACGATTAAAAAGTATATAGAAAAAGTGAAAGAAAATTTAAACAAAGAACTTAATATAATAAATTTCCCTGGGATCATAACAGCTTGAGAACCAGTAGATGGAATTTCCCCGGGAAATCAGCGTTACGGTTTATGAACTACCTCCCAATCTATTCACTCTTACTTTTTATTCGAGGTTTCACATTTTGTTACAGAGATGTTTCTCTTCCAGGATTGTGAGAGAGCGGGGAGGGCAGAACTGAGAAGTTTCTGGCAGCGGTGCGGGGTACAGATGATAAAAGCGAGGAAGGCTGGGTGCTTTCTGTTGAAATAGACTGTTAAGAACTTTGTCAAAGAATGAACCCTTCCTGTAACCCACACCTCATTTGTCACCCTGATGGGCTGAGGAAAAGTGACATTTACAAACTGAGAATGAAAGCACATCCATTTTGCCAGTCTGACACCCTTATATAATAACTATTTACCTTGAGAAGGAGGCCCTGAGATTTCCGATTCTTGTGAATCTTCTCACTTTGGCACTTATTTTCTCACTCTGTCAAACAGCCCCAGATTAATGGAACAATTTGTTCAACAAATCATATTAGTAGAATGCACAGAGGGTAAAGAGAGACTGGCGGGGGAGCAGGGAGTTTTTACTCATTCATAGCGGTGGTATCTCGGCAAATAAAAATGTAGTTATGCCTGACATTTACAGAGGGACAGTGTGAAAGGGAAAGAGCGTAATGACTTTGGGCAGTGGCGAGATCATTTCGTAAGAATGGTAGTGCTCAAAGGGGAATAAGATAAAGTTACACATAACATCTAGATTGAGCTTCCTTCTAGAACATATCTGTCAAACACAGCAGGATCTGCCTGTGTGGAAAAAAAAAAAAGTTTTCCATGAAAATGAAGCACTGTATGCTTTCTGTGCTCCACAGATCGGCTCCTTTCCGGCCCACACTTGGGAAGTCTCAAAGAGTTCCAGAAACGTCTTATTACAGAAGGGATGATGCAATACCTCAGAACAGATCGTAGGGACGGGGGTCTCCCAAGAGCTGCATGTGATTAGAACTACAACGGTTAATGCTGATAGGTTTTCGATTCCCATTGCAAAGGCAAAACATAAAAAGAGAACAGTGGGTGGAGATTCTGCAATTCATACGTGTCGTACCTTTGTGCCAGAAGTTTGAATGAATATTTAGAATTCAGAGAGCCCAATATCAGCTACAAGAAATGCTTATTTAAATATATGTTGCCTATTGCTTTTGTTCACACACAGAAAGACACACATAAGGCCCCATTTTTCTACTGTCTTGCAAAGGACACTCAGAGTTGGCTGTGATGTCCATTTATTCGTGTTAGAATTGTCACATTGCTATTATATTTGTATCCACAGCAGAAAGTGGCACTCACTTGCCCTGGTTTCTGTATGCTGTGGCCTTGGATGTCAAGGGAAAATATTGCTCTGCATTTTTGCTCCTTCGATTTCTCTTTCCTTTCTCCTTTCTTTTGTCTTTTCTTCTTTTTTAAGGCCTTTGATGTATTTCTGGGCCATGTGAGAGATCCCAGATATATCCTGACATGAGATCAGTTCCTAGAAACCCCTAATTAACTTGGAGAGAATGGTTTCGCTTTCCTAAGTGGGAAATTTCAATTGGAAAATGCTCTTTTTTTTTTTTACTCTCAGGTTTATTCTAGAAAAAATTTCAGAGTAAAAGTGACTTGTTCGAACCGTTAAGGAATAATGCTCAAGAGGATGATAAGAGGATGAGGCTTCCCAGGCTGTCATTGATCTGGTTGCCTCCGGGGGCAATGAGAACCCTAATCTTGGGTCTTCTTTCTATAGGAAAATACGTTGTTTGGGAGAGTTTAGGCCACTCCTTTACAGCTTACTTCCCCCACATTTCACCTCATTTTATCAAGGAGGATCCAGACCTGACATGCCTCTCTTCAGGAATTTTAGGGGCCAAATGAGTAGGAAATACTTGTCACGTTAGCTATAGAGTGATGGTTTGTGTTGGTACGCATGCGTGGACATACTTGTTATAAAATGTATGTTCGTGTTAGAAGATTTGAAATACATATAAATAAAAAAATATAAGTCTTCTTAGTGGATAAGTATGTATGTCTCTGTATATATGGCTATGTATCTATATCATCTATCTATCAATCTATCCATCATCTATCTATCTATCTGATATAAGGGTCAGAAACGGTTGTCTCAAGTAAGTGGAGATGTGTTTTAGGGATACCATGGACGAGAACGTGGGACAGAATGCTTTCGTGGGCGCAGATACTTCTACCATAGGCTTGTCCTTTCTGTCTATTTACCCTTGCCATATTCACATGGTTTCTCTGCTACTCCTCTTGAGTTTGTTCTAGGCTCTTCCTACAAGGTGACGCAATACAGCAGAAGTTTGCTACTCACTCAGGAAGTAGTCCCATGTGGGAATTCAGGTCAGTGAGCGGCTGCCCTCCCACAGCAGGTCATGAATCCAGGCTCTTCTGTGTGTGTCCTCTGGCCCCAGGGGGCTTCCGTGTGTGTCCTCTGGCCCCAGGGGGCTTCTGTGTCCAGCCTGTGTGACGGGGAAGAAAGGAATCCCTTTGCCTTCCTGCTTTCCTTTTGATTTGTGCTCCTTTTCATTGAGAGGGCTGGTACGAGTTTTAGAAAAATTTGTGACTCATGCAAGGTATTAAGTGTGAATCTTTAATATAAATGTTAGAGAACATGACTTTTCTCTTATAACAGGAAAGAACCCGGCAAATTTTATGACCAGGTCAAAGGAACAGTCAAAAGAACACCAATATATGTTGAATATATACAACAGACACAGATGTCTGAAGCAATATTGAGATTAATTGCAAATGGAGACAAAACTGGTTTTTCCATAAAGGAAGTGGTGGCGGTCACTGAAATCTTTACTCGATTGGACAGAATTTACCATCAGCTACAATGTACAGAGTTGCCAAATAGCTCAGACAATGAACAGGGCTAGAATGAGGCAGCCAGGAAGGGTGGGCAGTATATGATGCACATTTTTCCATTGAAATACATATTTTTTGCCAACAGGTCCCTGGCTTGGTTTTGAGAAACTCATTTAGAGCATTATATGTAGTCAAAGGTAAACAGGGCATTTGAAATACACGTAGCCAGATGTCTCATATATAATAGGTTTGTGCATGAATGGGATGGCATTTTCTTCTATGCCATTTCCCTGAGTCTGCGTGGTATGGTATCCATCACATCCATAGGGTCTGGTGGAAGGCAGACGCAGAGAAACCTGGGGAAGCAGAGAAAACGGGCTTGAAATGCTTCCACCCTGGAGAAGGCAAGGATATTCCTCCACCCTGGCTCAGACCCACAAGTTCAAGGGCCTGCCTGTGGCTGGCGCAGGGATTTAGAGTAGGAGGATTAGAACCCTTTGGTCCTGGGCCGCCATCCTTAAAGGGTCTCAAAAGGATACTTTTTGCAAATCCCAGTGGTCTCCACGTGAGATTGAGCAGTCACAGCTATTGGATTGAAGACAGAAAAATTTTATCATGCAACTTTCAACGTGTGTATTATTTCCAACCATAATTACTTAGAATTTTTTATAGTTATTTTTGAGTCTTGTAATTATCTTATAATATGCAACGTGATATTGATGGGTGCCCCTTGTGCATGTCTAGGTTAAACGTGTTCATTTGTAGAGCAGAATAGTTTTTTTAGGCTTTGCATTTTTACTTTTATTCACTTGAAGGCTCATCAAGGCAAGTGGCCTTGACTCTTTCAGAACCGGGAACTGGCAGGTCTGATCCTGGCGCCTGGACTAGGGCATTTTCCCTAACAAGTTGCTAGAGAAGCGATTTGTTTGACACAGCTCCTTTAAAAGTCCTTTAGAATGCCTTGGCTAGTGACACCCGAGGGGCGGCCCCTCCACCCTTCCGGTCTGGGGAGGGTGGACCACGGGGCAAGGGGGTCACAAAGGCCAGTGTTCCTCCGGAGGGCGGTGGCTTCCAGGTGCAGGCGGGGCTGCGCATCCCGCGGCCCGGGGAACTTTCACTGGGCGGCGGGCAGACAATGGGCCAGGGAAGGGCCTTATCGCAACGTGCAGGCCTTCCCCGAGCGCTGCGGGGCGGCGGACGGCGCGTCCTTGGGCCCCGGGCCGCCCGCCACGGCCGCCTGCCGCCCCGCCGCTTCCTCCAGCGCTTCCTCCCCGAGACCCTGCGGCCTCCTGGGGCGGCGCAGCCGGCGGAAAAGCTTGGCGGGGTGGCCGCTGCAGCGACACGTGCGGCCGGGCCCGGGAAAACAAAGGGGGGATGTGTGCGGCCTGAAGTCAGGAAACGGGGCGCCGGTGCGCGCACTTCTGCCTCCCAGAGCCTATTGTTCGCAGGGCGCACATCCACACGCGCTTAACAAGAAATTAACACATCCTGCCACCGCTTATCAAGCCATCGACGGCCAAACAAACAGCAGGGTCATTTTGCTGGGGGAGGATTTTTAATGTGATGACCAGGCTCAATGCTATCTCAAGCCTATTGCAGAAGTCCTCTGTTTGGACACTGCCCTTGATATCATTTATGATTCTCACGCTACATGACTGAGCTTTTAAGACATGTATTACTCTTTGGGGCGGGGGACGGGAGGCGAGGAGCGGTCTTTAAATTTCTTAAGAGGCGAAATTCTGAACATCCCCAGAGTAACACAAAGATGATGATTTTGGTGCTATTATCAACATTCATCTAGCCTTCAAACGAGCCAGGCCCTACTTCATAGGTATTGTTTAATCTCCAGAACAACCCTGTTCACTCAGTGGTATTTTTTATCTTCATTTTCCAGATGAGGAAGGAAAGACAGAGGAAAACCCACGTGTGGACACAGAGCTAGTAGATGGGGTGGCCGATGGCAGCCTAAGCTACTAGTTCCCAATTCCTTACTCTTATTAAATTCTGGAGTAATGCCTTGCAGCTGATTTGTTTACCTATGTGTTGCTGTGGTTTTGATTTTAATCTTATTTTCCCGCCTATGCTCTTGCAGAACTGGTCTAGGAAATCTTGTAACAAAGCAAAATTTCACAGACCACCAGAGGAGAGAGGAGCTTCATTAAGCATGTATTTTTTTTTTTCTTTCTTAATCTTTCCACACTTGTTAAGACTCAGGCCCTTTCTGGGTTTTTGAGGAAGGGTTTTCAAAATAAAGTGGAATCTGTCCTTTCTATGAAAAGTACATGATGTTATTTTTGTGGTAAGCGATCAAGTAAAAAAATAGAGCGAAATGAGCACCAAAAAGCATGAAACCAAGTAATTAATCAATCTGGGTAATTAGGCCAGAGTTTCAGGTTTTTGAATGATCCAAGCCGGGTGAGTGTGGGCTAGGTTCCCCATCTGTGAGTGACTAGAATGTTTCGGGTAAGTCGGATTCTTCATGTGCTGTTACAGACGGTGGTCAGCCGTCTTCTGCCTCACGTGAGCTGACCTCTTGTGCTGAGGTCTCACTAAGGTCCACGTGTTCTCCGAAGACAGAGACTGCACGAAGAAATGAGACACTCTTCATATCTAAAGCAGTAACTCACGGGCCGGCCAGGAAAGATAATAACTAATAACTAAAATTTGATCTGGCGAGTGCCATGTAATAGGGTAGAAGAACCCAGCTGAGAGATCAATACTTCCACTTCAGGGTCAGAATGTTATGGAGAGGTTCAAATGCTTCAAAACACTCTTATCTTCTACACACAGCTTTAAAAAACTCATTTGACAAATATTTATTGAGTCTCATTATTGTGGCAGGCAGAGTGTTAAAACCAAACAAAACCCCCACAAATCCTATTTTCATGGAACTTGTAATCGAGGGGAGGAAGAAAGAAATGAATTAAATAATTACGTGACTGCATGAATATTATAATTACTGGTTTGTCTGGTAGGAGGTACATGAAGTTTTAGGGTATAAAGTAGGATTTGAACTGGTCGGGGCGGACAAGCATGGGAAAGGAGAGCAGGCCAGGCGGAGGAAAAGGCATAGGCACCGTTTCCTGCTGGGGCAGCAGGTACGTGGTGCGTCTCGGGGGCAATGAAAGGCCAGCGCGGCTGCAGCTCCTGGAACAAGGGGAAGAGCGTGGCGGGAGGCGAGGATGAACAGGGGACAGGGGCGATGCCGTGCACATGCTCCAGGCCGTGTTAGACGTTTAGGTCTTTATCTTATGATCAATGACTGTCATTGAGAAGGTTAGACAAGGCATTGAAAAGAGATATGTATTTTCTTTGTCTTTGACTGCCACACGGAGAACAGATTCGAGAGGCGCCCTTCAATTAGGAAGCTGTTGCGTTAGTTCAGTTCAGAGGTGGTGGCTGACTGGATTCTAGTGATGAAGGGGATAGAGGAAAGAAGGAGCAGTTTGGAGAGAGGGGTATTCAGGAGGTTACGGAGATGGAACATGATGAGAGATCAGAGGGAAAGACGTGTGGCCAAGACGACCTTAAATTTTTGGTTTATACAACTAGATGGAAGGTGAGGCCATTCCTGAGACTAGGGAGTAAGGAGAGGAGTCAGGTTTGGGGGGGGGGCGTGATGAATTAAGATTTAGGCATGCGGAGTTTGAGGTGCCTCTGAGTCATCCCCATGTCATCAAGGAGAGCGTGACGGGGTTGCCTGGGTCCCCAGGAGCCGCTGCTCCCTCACCCTTGTCTGAGCTCAGTCTCCAGCAAGTCATCAACGTCATCATTCGGGTTTGCCTGTAAGCTTGTGTCCTGCTCCGGATAAGCAGATCTCAGGTTCCGGATCTCTCCCAACGTGCCTGGTACTGCAGATGTCATGGTGCTGGTTTGTTCTGCTACTCCAGTTCTCTGGAAGAATTAAAGAAGGGCATGGGTTTCAGGTTTGCTTGTTTGCTTTCCAGCTCTTACTTGTTCTAAGGACCGGCCTCACGACCTCCAAGCTCTTTACATGTCAAAGCTAAAACCGGAAGTTCTCTCACGGGTTGATGTTTTAAATGTTAAACCAATTTCTGCCCTGGTTGGTGTAGCTCAGTGGGTTGAACGCGGGCTGCGAACCAAAGGGTCGCCACTTTGATTCCCAGTCAGGACACGTGCCTGGGTTGCAGGCCAGGTCCTTAGGGGGAACCACGTGAGAGGCAACCACACGTTGATGTTTCTCTCCCTGTCTTTCTCCCTCCCTTCCCTTCTGTCTAAAAATAAATAATACAAATAAAATCTTTAAATGTTAAACCAATTTCTAGGATAACCATCACTTGGTCGTGATATATCTTATTTTAATATATTCATGGATATGATTCCATAAAATTTAGCTAATCAATTTTGGGCATTATTCATTATTAGTATATATGTTTTTTAAGTATTTTTTTCTGTTTCTGGTGTATCATGCTGATACTTGCCTCATAAAATAAGCTGGGACTTCTGAAAAGATTTTTTTTCATAGAATTGGGATTATTTCTTTTTTAAACATTTGATAGAATTTATGTGTGTATTCTACCTTTTTTCATGACATGTTCTATGTATGTTAACTAGGTCCACTTTGTTTATAAAAATATTCAAGTCTTCTGTACGTTCACTTGTTTTTCTATTTGTTGTATCAATTACTGAGAGACGAGAGTGTAAAATTCTCACCGTGAGACTTGTTTATTTATTCTTTCAATTCCGTTACTTTTGCTTTATACATTTTAAAGGATTATAATTTGCTGCATATTTAGGGTTGTTATGACTTTTTGGTGAATTGACCTTTTATTGTCATTTATCTCTGGCAATATTACTTATTATGTGTCTGATACTCAGAGTTCTTATGCTGAGTGTAACTTATATGTAGTATTTTACACATCAAGTGTATTTATTGTAACCAGGATATATATAGTTGGCTCTTGCTTTTTTATCCAGGCTGAGACTGGTCTTTATCTTTTAATTGGAGTGCTTAGGACATGAAATTAAATGTAGTCATTGATACAGATAGCTTTAGATCTCCTAATTTGCTCTTTGTTTTCTAATTTTCTCACCTGTTCTTTGTCCTCCTTCACTCTGTATCCCATTTCATCTCCACTAGTACCTTCTTGTATTACCTTTACCTACAACTTCCTGCACTTTTCCCTGCAGTTAGCAATATGCATCTTTAATTTATCAACGTTTATCTTCAAATAATATTTTATTGTTTTCTTAAATAATATGATCTTCTGTTTCCCTTGATCTCTTCCTTGTGCTGTTGTGGCCACGTATTTGACTCTAGTTTTGTTTTAATCCCCACAATATGTTACTTCAATAGCTTTGCAACCTCTAATGCAGTTGATTGTTTCCCCTGTTTAATTATCATGCATCTCCTTATTTCATCACATGAGCTCAACACACTGGAAGTATTAAATGCTGTCTGTGTCAGCCCGATTGAATTCTAGGACCCAGATTTTACAGGAGACAAACTCTAGTGCGTAGAAAGCCGTATGCACAGAAAACTATAGGTAATCCCTCCTCACCCTGCTAAACAACGCAAGTCCCTTCCTACCAGTAGAAAGTCCCTAGATGTAGCCCACCTGCGCTATGAATGTGAAGGAGTGGGGGTAAGACAGGGAGAATCCCCAAGGCTATTTAACCCAGAACACTTTTATCTGGGATTCTGCAAGTTCTGAAGGACGAACGTTTGCTTTCCAGGAATCCCATTCTGTGTTCATCCAAAACCATTGTTGCCATGTGCCCAGAATCCTCAAAGCATACTCCATCCTATTTGGAGGAAAATCCGGAGTCATAACTACGGCCTTGGAGGCCTTCTCTAACTTGGTCGACACCCTCTCTTTGTCCTCATCTCACTAGGGCTCATTCTGCCCTGGTGACACTGCCCTTGCCCACCTCCAGCACGCATGCACCCCAGAACACCTGCTTTGTACTTTTTCTTCCTGGAATGCTCTGTCTGTAGACAGCAGCATAGCTAGTTCCAGAGTTTCTTCAAGTCAGCACTCAGCTGGTCCCTTAACCCACTTTCCTCCGATCACCTTGCAGAAAATAACTCCCCTACCCTACTGCTACTTCCTATTCCTTTGACCCTGTTTCATTTTTTGTCTTTGTCATAGCCCTGGTCATTTTCTGCCGTGTTATATGTTCGTTTATATATTTGCTCATTGGGTCTTTCCTCACGAGAATATACATTTATGAGGGCAAGACCTTCGTTTCCTTGTTCACTTCTCTTCAGCCAGCCCTTACATTGATGCCTGGTACATAGTAGGTGTCTTGAAAAATATTTGTGCAAACATCACCATTAATACAACTGATAGTAGTGAAAAATATTAAATCACTTTTACAGAAACATTATACTCATTACACAGAAATAGATTGCCCATGGTTGCAAATTAAAACTTTTGTCAAATTCCCCTTTATCTCCCAATGAGATAGGAAAGATTTAAATGTAGAATATGTGTTTATGTAGGTTATAAACTCCCACAAGGCTGAGATTCTGTTCTTTTACATTTGTTATAGGAAATAGCCTATTATGAGCGCTGAATTAATATAGATCATGATTGATTTAAAATGCATGGTGTTTTGCACTGGTGTTCAACCAACATCTATATTCAATTAAATAATCATTATAGTTGCCTGCGTTTGTGCATTACACTAATGGCAAGAGCTGGGCTCGCAAAGGCTGCATTTTATTCCGGGATGACACGGGAGCCCTCCCAAGTCTGGGTAAGATGCAGACATTTTCAATTCTGTCCCCATAAATGAGTGCCTGCAGAGTGGAGGGTCAACTCATATGAACACCGGATTTTAAAATTTCCTTGTGCACGTGAAAGAAACTCATTTCTACTGAGTTTGGGCGATCATTTGGAGAACAGGCTTACATTAAATTTAACTGTAAAATGTGTCACTTTTCTTCAGTGGAATCTGCAGGCAGCATATCATTCTGTAGCTGACTCACCTGCTTTGCCAGGTGTCCTCACCCACTGTATGTGTAAATATTTTTCTAAATTCTTCCCTTTTTTTTATCATTGTGTTTGTGTGTATATTAGAAGAACCAGAGCCGATTTGCTGGGGAAGAACAACTTTTCCAGTTTGCTTTTGGTGGCTGGTGACTTCGGTTTCCCTGAAGAGTGCCTCTTACACTTGGCTGGTAGGAAACAAATTTCTCTGAGCTAAAAGCAGGCTCAACACATTAAAAAAATAAAAGACAAAGACAACCAGTGTCTTTCGAAGTGTCTCAAGTTGCATAGATGTGTGAGCATCTTTTCAACCTGTCTTTCTCTGAGAATCACTTCACACTCACCTTTTTTTATGTGGTGACAAGGTTACGCGCTTTGAAGTCAGATAGACTTGGATTTGAATTTCACCTTTTTTCCTCCATAGTTCTGTGATCTTGAGAAAATTGCTTGATCTCTCTAGACCTCAGCCTGCTCATCCATGAAATGTGTGAAAGTGCAGTGCACAGTGGCCATGCAGCTGTTCCTTCAGATGCCCGCTCACAGGTCACCTTCCCGGAGAGACCTTCCCTGACCCCTCCAGCAAATGCACACCCTGCCTCAGTGCACAGGAAGCACGTGACGTAGGGCATGCTCCCTAGTGGAGGCTGATCTCATACATCTACCTGTACCTCTGCAAAACTAACAACAGAGAATGCTGGGACTCTACAGCCTGGTTGGTTCTTCATGAACTTGGCTGGATTTATGAAATCAGAGAACAATGAGCCCAATATGGACATGCATAGTTTTGAAAATCAGAGAGTTCTCCACTTGCACAGGGTTTAAGAGAAAAGTAAACCCCAAAAACCTAATAAGAAAGCTAAGAAAAATAAAAAGTGAACTCAACAGAAGTCAGAAAGTTGAATCTTATCAACTAATATTCAAATTAAATCACTAAACAGTTCCAGGTCCCCTGTTTACTTTTTGCAAAGAAGGAAAGAATATTACCTACCACATTATTGACTGTATTTTGTCATTGAGTTTGCTTTTCATATGTATGTTTTCTGGAAGCACTTTTGCATAGTGGGATGCACTAAACCAGCAGTTAAAAGTGAGGAGTTCAGTTCCTAGTTTTGCCAATTGGCTGAATGAAATTAGGAAGGTTTGAAAGTCATGTTCCTGAAAAATAATTTTGATTTATTTAATTTTTACATCATTGTTATTATTTGAGAGAAACAGATTGGTGTTTAGTCTGTTTCATCTCCTAGGTCCCCATCAATGCTTGACTTCTCTGCTGATTTGGGTCCAGGGAGTTGGAAAAGAATTCCAAAGAGAATATGGTTGGTTCTCAGCCAACCTGACCTTCTTGTATAAACTGGATAGAAGACTTCTGGGGAATTTTTTGAGGTTATTATGGCAGTTCTTGTAAAGATGTAATTTACTAACATTGAATTATAGCTGTAAGTGAAATGGAACTATCTATAAAGGCAGATAGGTAAGATTTTCTAAAAATCATGGATTCATTAAGGATCATTTGTATGGACTTGGAAGTCAGTCAAGTTACTGAGTTTCACTTTTCTCATTTGTAAAGTAGGTATAAAAACGTCTAACTTTCAGAGTTACAGGTGGGATTAAATTAATTACACAATGCATCTAGCCCAAGTTTCCTGGAACTATTTTGTACCTTATTATTTTTAAGATGAATGAAAGAAGTTGATCAAAACTTGTATTACCTTATATGGGAACCTAGTATAAGGTTTCTTGTAGACTCTTGGCTCTTGATTCCTGGTAAGATACAATTTTATTATTTTATTTAACTTTTACAACAAAACAAATCTACTTACATGTGTTTGAGTCATAAAAGTTTAACAGCAAACTATAAATGACATAACCTTGCAGACAGGCCAGACTCTTCCCGTATTTCCTAATTGTCAATAGAGATTTGCTGGTTATCTTACAAAGAGAGTGACTTGACCTTCCTAATATCTGTACTTAGACTTTCCTTTTTATAGTCCAACCAGAATCCTCAAGCCTGACGCGCCTGAGAATTGCTCTATAGTTGTCTATGGCAAATTCGGGGGGCCGTCAGTACTGTTTTCACAATACCTGGTTTTCACCCTCTGTGCAGATTTCAGAGTTTAACACTCTTCTAAGACGTCACATTCCAACAAATGCAGCAGATAATTCCAAGGAGAAGACCTCCAGCACCGTGTGGAAGGTATTTAGCGTGTTTTAAAGGGTCTCCTGATGCAAACGCCAGTGAGCATCAGTCCTGCCCAAGGTCAGACCCATTTCACGTTCCATGTGCTCGAGTTGATTATTCCTCATATTAACTCATTCTTCAGTCTGGTCCAGCCTTTCTGCCCATTTCGAGTAAAGACCTCCCGCTCTTTTCTCCTTGTGGCCATATCCTTATCTGAATAACCTTCACAGTGTCTTAGAGTCTGGTTTTGGTTTTAGAGCTACCCATTGGTCCAAGGACAGCCTTCTTCTAGTTTCGGTCTGGCATCCTTAGGCCCGCCAGCTGGACTTAACTCTGTGGACCGTCAGCCTTTCTGGAACTCTGCATATTCCTGACTCTCAATTCTCTGTCGATACGGTTAATGCTACCAGAGTGTTTCTGAGGTCACGCCCATCTGCCTGGCCTACACACACTCACCGCTGTATCAGACACTCAAAAGAAAAAAATTGGATCCTAAAGAATGATTCCATTTTCCTGGTAGGTTCATCTGCTCAGTAATTCTACTTACAAGTAGAGTAAGGGAGCCCTACTACAGAGCTGTGCAAAAGAGTAAACATCTGACAGCTTCAGTAATTCAGTTCTCTCTGTAACAGTAACACGAGTGACTTCAGCAGCCAAATTCTAAGAAATATATTTCACTTTGATTCTCGTAAATCCATCTGTTCAAACTGGCTGTAATACACTGGCTGCATACAGTTTGAAGTTGGTGCGCATTAGGACATGCAGCTTCATGGCTAGAAATAGGGGTGATAGTAATGAAACAAAATTATTCACAGTTTCCCATAGCCGCTTTGATACAGTAATCTGGCTCCTGAGAGAGTCCCTGTCTAAAAGATCTGTGGGAAAACCGACTGCAGGTTAGAAATCAAACGCCACCCAGCAACTTTCATTTTCTAGGCTCTCAACTGGGGTATATAGGCATCTAGCCTGCTACCTCTAAGATAACCAAGAGGCATTGGTTACAACTTTTTAGTTTTGCTCTGTGTTCACATTTAGATGTCTTCCTTTGCCACGCTGAAAAAGGAGGAGAAAAACAAATCATTCCCGTAGAGCAGAAAGAGAAACATTTGGTCTTCTGTAATCCTCCGTTCTTAACCTAATGTGGCAGCTCACAGGGAAGCTGTCGGGTCTGCAGTCCTAATTACCCTAAGTTGCCTCCCATGAGTACACATGTAACGGTCAGGGCCGAATGTGTGTTGACAACTCATCTTCTGTGTTCCGTGGTTCTACACATCCTTGCCGCGTGGGGGGTTTCATCCCCCCGACTCTTCGGTGGGCTACACATGGGTGCCTGCGTAATTGTTGCCAGACTGGAAGCTTGCCTATTCTGAGAATATCCCTAATGCGTCCTGAGACAGACACGGAACTATGGCCTTCAACTGTTATGTGAAACGTGTGGTGGCGTGAATTCAGCTGAACTTTGCCTCTTCAAGGCCAACACTCACTGAGACGGTAACACCTAAAGTGAAGGACCCCGCTAGGCACGTGGCGTGGAAAAACTCCAGTAACTTCATGAGAAAGAGAAATGCATCCAAGGCGTGTTCCTCGGCATTTATCAAATGCTAACGGAGGCTGGATTTTTAGTCTCATTTGGAAAAATTGCTATGGTGTTTATGTGCATGTACACACAGTTGTGTGCATACAGACTGAGCATACTCGTTGCGTCGTATGCCCAATGTCAGAGAACGGCACGCCGGACAGTGTTGCTTCTCTAGGGAATGTCCTCTCTGAGCCACCAGGGGACCTGGTGTAGCCGGAATCCTTCCGGTCCCTTCAGAGGAAGCGCATACAACCTGAGTCACGCAACGGTAGTGCTGGCAAATACAGACCGGGCCTCCCTAGTCCTGGCAGCTGCGTGCTCCTCAAATACGCTAACTCCATTGAAGTGGACTCACTGCTAAGTTCTCATTTAATAAACAACACCGACTGCTTCACAGGGCGATCTCTGTGGTTTTCAAGCACTGAAAAATCTGGAGCCCAGATGGCTCGGCCCACTTTTGAAGATGGCCTGTTTTATCTACGCTTGGTTGCGTATCGTGTGTAAAGGGGAAGCAGCGTCTTTGAGAACGGAAAGTTCAGATCCCCGCTTCCTCTCAGTTTCTGTTTCTGAGGGGCAATCATCTTTCATCCTCTGTCTAGCCCACTAGAAAATAAGGACTTTGCAGGAATCCAGCACAGTTCCCGCACTTAGTGGGGGCTCAGTAACCATACGCGGATAAATACATTCACGCTCCAAGTTGCTAGCACACACATATTTGGGGACGCCCTGGCCCGAGGAGCAGAGGAAGAGAGTCTTGGGGTGGGTAGTTCAATGATTCTGCAGTTATAACTCAACAGACTGCTACCACCGGACTGAGAGAAGGGGATGCCGATGAATAGCTTGGCCTCATTTGCTGATAGGTGACATGCAGTCATTATATGAGTAGGTGGGTAACAGGTTCTTTGTTCTCCTTGCTGGGAGGAAGTGAAACTGAGGGGAAATTAGTATCTGTATTTTTTATCATTATCATTGAATTATTTGATAATAACATAGCTGAATTAACTAGCCCTTATAAACATCAAGAATAGGCAATTCTGACTAAGAACAAGATCGATACCCAAAAAGATTTCGAGGATCTGCCGTTATAGATGGAGTTTTGGTTTATCTAAGATGTGTGCAGCGCATGAAACATCATATATTTCCTCTGAAAGCATCTTAAATGCTATGACATTAGCCACTTGCTTATAATTAAAGTATGTTGCCATTTCACCAAGCTTTCATTTACAGGAGAAAGTTCAAACTCTGTTCCCCTTGAACTTTAGCTGTTCCCAACTTTTTTTCTTTGTTTTTTTCTGTAAAGCTTTGCAACAAATGCAGCCCCATATGCTTATATTAGTTAATATAGTATTAAACATATTGGCTGTGCAAAACGTTGGCATCCATTAATAAATGTTTTCATTTTTTCATTTTCTCTCTCTTTTTTTTTTAACTTTAGATTCTTCCTTTGACTACATAAGCAACAGCTGTCTAGCTGCCTGCACAAGGCTAGATCTAATGCCTCCACAGAAATCTAGGTCAAAACACTTGGAATGCATGAATATCAAACAGAGTTTTCAAAACAGCAAATGAATACATCTTTAACTGGTGACATTTTCCTGTAGCATATGGCTGCAAGCTCAGGGGACTGGATGCTTTTTTGATGAATATGTTCCATCAAAAACTAAGGGATGGCAGTAAGCTTTTGCCACCTTCTGTTTTGCCTTATGAAATGATAACGCAAATACACAGATAGAGACCAGGATCACAAGGCCTATTCCGAACGCACATTTCCCTTTTTGGGTGAATCGCTTTGTCCCTGAGGGTCAGGGTTGGGTTTATACGTGGCTGTTGAAGGTGACACCCGGTGTGGGCAGTTGTCCTTTCCTGGGAAGGATTTCGTGGGGGCACATTTTCAAAACGTTGAACTGTAAAGAAAATATTTGCCGGAGGTGCTGGGAGTTTGGTCACATGAGTAACTTATAGCCACAGCCCCAAAAGGTTGATCCAAATACTTTGTCAGAGGTCAGTATCGAGAGGCTGGGTAATCACTGATGAATGAGGAGCACGGAGAGAAGCCCCGGGAAACGGGAGGCTGGCTCCCTAATCCTGCTTCTGCCACCGCTATGCCTAATGTGCCTTTGGACAAGTCCCTGCCTCTCTGTGACATCATGTCCTTCTGTGGTGTCAGATGAGAGGACAGGACTATTTTATTTGTAGGGTCTTCCTTCATCCTAAACTTCTAGACTCGTGTAAGGTACAAGGCTGTATGACTGCTGTGTCACGTTGATTGGCATGGCACGGCAGGGAAGAATGAGCTTTGATTTCTTGTTAATTGGCTGAAGATTCAGTTTTTGAAATGAAAAATCATCCAGAACCCTCCTCATCCCATCCATGAAATAAGGCAACAGGCTCTTCTTGTGCAGCCGAGGAAGGTTGGTGGGATGCGCCCTTGGCTTCTCCTGTCCACTGACCTCTCCGGCAACCTACAAAACCAGAGTGTGGAAAGCCCACAGGTCCACCGAACCCGGCGCGAAAACCACTCTGGGTGTGTGTGCATTAGTGTGTGTGTGTGTAATGGTGGTGATGGGGAAGAGCAGCATTGGAAGTGCCCCTTCTTTCTTTTCACATATTAACCAAACAGTGCCTTTCAGTTTCCGGTTAAACTCTAAGCCTCCTGTACTGTGCCTGGTCTGCCTCTTGCTTAAAAAATAAACCAGCAGGACTTGTCGTTGTCCTAGGGATGCATAAATGGTTCTTTTATTCTCAAGGTGGACTCGCTATCCTTGCCTTGATTCGGTAGTGTCTCCAACACTCGTTTTGAAATCACACTTGGAAACAGGTTTATTATTTTAAATTTCTACAGGGGAATTCTTCCTTCCATCACAGTCATTCTGTTCCCGAGTTTCCTTTATAAAAGCTGCTGCTGTTGCCAGGTGCTTGTGGAGCCTTTCGGAGTAGTCTGTGCTCAGACACGTGTGTGTGTGTGTGCACGTGTCTGTGTGTGTGTGTGAATGTGTGTGAAGTTATTTACATGTAAAATCTGTTCAGATCTTTTGTCCGTAAATGGAGTTAGGGCAACTTGGTCGCTATCTGGAAAAAAATTAAGTTGCATCCCTCTTTATTTCCAGCACCAAAATAAACTCCAGATGGACCAAAGATTTTGTGCTAAAAATAAGTATATTAAAGTACTATTAGAAAGCATGAGAAGATGTTTTTTGTAACTAATCCAGAGCTAAGGAAGATCTTTCAAAGCTTAATATGCAACCTATAAGGAATGATTGTTAAGGTACATACATTAATAAGTCAATATAATTTGAAAAAAATTGGAAGATGAATGATACACTTACGTTAATGACAGTGACATATTTAAGAGCGATTGCTTTAAGTGGTCCATACCTGTACATGGTTGTACTATCTCAGTTCAGGGTGTAGAAAGTTGAAGGAGATGCTGCTGTCACTCCAACAAGCAAACAAGCTGGACAACCTACAAAATCATGGTGTATTTAAAAACCATCAGAGGGCCAAGAACACAAAGAAACCCAAATGAAGTTAATTCTAGAAAACAAAGATACCTCCCTAGACTACGACAGACCCACAGCTGCGGTCATCCCTGACGGAGCCGCCGGAGGAAGCGAACAGGCCATAGGTCAGGGTAAGGAGGAGCCAGACTGACTCTCAGTGGCCCCAGCGGGCTGGCAGGACAGATTGAATCCCACCATGTCTCAGCCTCACAGCTCTCTGACCCCGTTCCCTGCCCTTCCTCCCAGGCCTCCACCAGCTCCTCGGGGTAGCTTGCCCAAGGCTGCCACAGCTTAGGGTACCCGACAGGGGTCTCTGCCGCTTGGAAGAAATGCGAGAAACTGCCCAAGACACGCAGTCCTTCACAGAGCCCAAGGAGCCACTATAGAGCCATGTGTATTATATCTATATATATTTATACAGCGTGGGGCGAAAGTAGGGTTACAGTTGTTTGTATAGACAATAATACAGTGATTAATGCATAATAATACAAGAATAAACTCTGTATTTTGCATGCGTACAGCTATAAACCTACTTTTGCCTTACCCTGTATGTTATTTTTCTTCTTTCTTCTTAACGTAGGCTTGTTTTGGTCTTTATTTTCTGATGAGTTTACCTTAAGGTAAATATTTTATCTTTAGTCTCTCCCTGGTTACTACTGAAAGTATCTTCATAAACATTTACAAACTTTGAATTATATCTGAAACCTGTGGTTCGAAACTGGGGGCAATTTTGCCCCCAAAGGGATATTTGGCAGTGTCTGAAGGTGTTTTGAAATGGTATATATCACCCATCTTACTGTTGTAGAAATTCGAAGTTGCACTTTTGAGTTGTATAACAAGTGGTCATCAGTTTCTCTCTCTCTCTCTCTCTCTCCCCCCCTCCCTCCCCCTCTCTAATGGCGTACTGTGGCTGTTTTTCTCAAATACATGCCAGTCCTAGGAAGGGCTGGTAACATCAAAATCCTTGATGTTTGCATGGTGATTCTTATAAACCCTTACCCATAGACAGTGACATGTTCTCTGTTCTCCCACCTCCTCCAATCAAAAACCACCGATGCATAAATATACAAAATTAAATACGTGATGCCTATTCCTTATTTCACATTCTAGCATGTACACTAAAGCCCAATTTTTTTTTTACTTTGAAATAGCTGATAACAGATGTGCATTTATTTCAAAGCAGGATATCATATGCTCTTGTTTAGTAGCAGTTTTACTAATATTACTTTAATACGATGATTAAGGAGCCTTTACATTAGGGATGTTTTTCCATAGTTTACTTAGTACTCAATGGATTTAAATGCTTGGTAATTGCTTATTCAAATTTACAGCTATGTTTCAAAAATGAAAAAAAAAGTTTCTTTTTGTGGAAGCTGCATCCATTCCAAGATTTCCCATTCGAGAGTTGGGAGCTACCGATGTTTCCTTTGTTCATTAACAAAACTCTTCCATGTAGGTAGGTTAATGAGCTTAATACACACATCACTTTAATTAACTGTAAGTCAAGGGATAGAAGAGATGGTAGGAAATGGCGGAGGGCCCAGGATAGTCTCAAATATTGCGAGTCAGTGTTAAGAGTTTTGGTTGTATCTTTCTGGAACTGGCAAATTCTAGTATCTGGAATGGCAAATGTACAACAGAGTACAATTCAGATCACGTCACGGGGAGGAAAAGTAACATCATCAGTTCTTGGAAGGTCTGAGAACTTCCTCAGCTTTAACTTCAGGAACTACTTTCCTCTTTCGACACCTTTCCTTTCCCTAGAATGGATATAATGATCTCCACCCACATGCTCCAGGAAGAGTATCTGCGAATTCGTGAGACAATTCGGGAATTTTCATTTACCCCTTATCTTCCCTTATCTGTGCAGCCAGCATCCTGTACATTTCGGCTCATTGAAAGAAAGAGAACTGTGTAAATGTGTTCATTTCCCAAGAACAAAGACATTGTTCATTTAAAGATTAAGATGGTAAATGCAAGACTTTTGAGATGGAAAATTAATCAGCTGCCTGACATTAATTACAAGTAACAGCCTGAATTTTAATTTCAAAAACAAATGGTTATGTTCTTTTCTTTCTTCCTTCTTTCCCTCCTCCCTTTCTTTTCTTTTTTTTTCTTTTTCCCTTTCCCCCCCTTTTTTTTTTGCATTTTTAATGATTTAAACAGTAAGTGTAGAACAGAAGGCTAATTATGATAACCTAAGAGATCAGAATATGGCATTAGAAACTTGTATTTTCTTCTGAGGGAAGATGCTGTCAACACAAACCTAAAATCAGTCATTCAACAGTGGTCACCTCTGAAGGTGACCTCACAAAGTCTCTGTTCTCATTTTATAGATGACGTTGGAACTTTCTCAAGGTCACACAAGCAGCTTACAAAGTGGCGATTGGCGTCCCATTTCCTGGCTCTCAGTTCAGCGGTCAGACAGTTCTCTCCAGTATCAGAAGCCTAATTATTAGCTTGTTGATGTCCGCTCTGAAGTTATGAGCGGTGACACTCATTTGCGATTTTTATTAGATTTCCTTGGTATATTTAAGAATACTGATGCCGAGGGGCAGAGATGGGTGAGGAGATCGGAGAGGATTGTCAGAAACTGGAGACAGAGAGGGTGCAAAAGACTCCGAAGTGGCTAACTTTGATGCCTGCCTCTTGACTTGGGTCAGTCTAACTGTGGCCGATTTTGCCTGTTACTGTTTGAAAGCCACCTCTCCGTTGGACAGAGGCTGCTGGTTTGGTAGGAAACAAGACATGCTTCTAGCGCTCTTAGGAGGGTTTCCTAGAGTGGCCTTTCAAGGAATGCTAGAGAAAGATATTGCTGCCGGAGACCTGTGTTCCTTGGATTGATCCATTTGCTGTCCAGTAAAGAATTTCTGTGGTCTTTGTTCCTGGTTCCTGGGAAGGAGACTCTAAGCCCTTGGAATTTCCCAAGTGATAGGATTGCCTTTGCTACTCGTGACAGGCCCCTTCGATCATACCTGAGTTCATGCTAGTACGCAGAACACGTATTGGGCCCCCAAATATTTCAGGATGGGGGCTAGTCATGCCAGAAGGATGAGTTGTATAATTAGAGGGGTGGAGCTATGAACCCTGTGATGTTGACCTGCCCTCCTAAAATCCAGAGCGAAGAGGGCATCTAGAGATTGAGTTTCAAACTGTATCCAGAGATTCAATCAGTTGTGTCTATGTGATGAGACCCCAGTCAAGACTCTGGATACCAGAGCTCAGGCGCACCTCCCTGGTTGACAATGACACACAGAAGTGCCGGGAAGGAGAGATGTCTTGAGGACATGGGAACTTAGCATTTGGAACTCCCCTCCCCTCCCCGCCCCGAATTCATCTTTTCATTGGCCGGTCCTGATTTGTATTTGTTATAATAAAACTATAATCATAGTGTCATGCTTTCCAGAGTTCTGGGAGTCATCCTAGGGACTTATCAAACCTGAGGGGGGAGTGGGAATACTCATATTTTTAGCCAGTTGGTCAAAAGTACAGGTGACCCGGGCACCACGGAGTGTGTGGCTGGTGTCTGAAGTGAGGGCTGTCTCACGGAGGACTGTGCTCTTAACCTGCGTAGGGCGACCCGACTCCCAGCAGCTAGTGGCAGAGTCACGCTGCACCGGGCAGTGCTCACTCACTCTGACGTGCGCGTGGCTGAGAGAGGCCACGCTGTGGGTGGCAGGCCAGCAGGGCGGGCGAGGCCTGACACGCTGGTGACAGGCTGCCTCGGTCCCCGTCCAGCTCTGCCACCTCTCGGGTCAGACCGCCCCTCTCTCCATTGTTCTAGCATCTGTTAAGTAGAAATAGTAGAAGTGGCATCCTTCTTGGGTTACTGTGAAACTTAAATGAATTAGGACGTCTGAACCATTTACAGCACTGCCTGGCACCCACAAAGTCTTCTTACGACTCTTGTAAAGTTTCATGGATCTTTTCACCAAAATGCTAGAACATGCAGGGGGTATGACCTAAAGAATAACCTTTCAGTTCCTCAGTGCGTTACATTGCGTTCTTCCAAGGGTTACGGTAGATACAATGGAAATACTATATTCAATAAAGTGCCATATTTATATGAAACAGTTTCACCTATTTGTAATAGAAACATGCTAATTATTCAATAGATTTTATGACCTTACTAAAGTTTCAGTTACTGCCTTCAAAACGAGTGAACTTTTGTCTGGTGGGTAACATGCCTTCTTTGGACCAGGCACAACTCCAGAACGGAAGGACCCACTCCAGAGAAAGCAGGGTAAACAGGAGCTGGGCAGTCACATCTAATCTGGGCTAGCTGTGCTGATTTATGTCCTGTGCTTATTTAATTTTACTTTCTAAATCAACATTGAGAAGGAAAAGTTGAAATATTAATTACCCGTTTACTGTCAATGTAGCGGAAAATGTAATTTATAGCTTGCTTGCAAAAATAAAAAAAAAAAACACTGTCCTTAATTTAAGAACTCAAATTATTCAAATAACATTTTGAATTTGATTATTCATTTAATTGAAATGTTGCTCTTTCAGTCAGAATGGCTTTTGAGGTTCCAATTTCAGCAATATTTAACTAAGAGCTCTCTGTGGAAAGGAGAGAGATAGTCCACAGACAAGAACGCAGGGGAAACCACTGTGTTTGCTGAGTCACACTTACCTGAAGGAATGGTCAAATTCATTGGCTGTG
This sequence comes from Micronycteris hirsuta, assembly GCA_004026765.1. Taxonomy (NCBI): domain Eukaryota; kingdom Metazoa; phylum Chordata; class Mammalia; order Chiroptera; family Phyllostomidae; genus Micronycteris; species Micronycteris hirsuta. The sequence goes on along the minus strand of PVJI01002474.1, from coordinate 74,461 downwards.
CTGTCTTCTCAACCCAGTTGCTTTTGGGTGTAGAAGGAATCATGGAGAAAATCAGGACCCAGAGAAGACCAGAAAATAAAATGAGAGTCCCAAAGCAAAGCCTAAGTAGTTATGAAGGGTCTATGGGCTTAATAGTTGGAAGTGGCCTTCAGGCTGAAATTTAGGAGAATAGACATTAACAGGAGCCTCTGCCTCAGGAAAAAAAGCCCCTCTCTTTTTCCTGCTATAATGAGGTCTCCTGGCTGGCTGTCCAAACCAGGGAGGCAATACCGCAGACTTCCATACTCAAAAAAACACAGCAGGTACACCCTACCAAGACTTACAATAAATCTTTAAAGTTTTGCCAGAATTTATTACCATTTGTCATTATTAAGGTACCATATGCATACAATGAAACTGGCAGTTTCTAGGTCTGCTTTTAATGAATTTCTCAATTTGTGCACTATCATGGGACAACCACCACGGTCAAGATGTGGAAGGTTTCTGTGACCCTAGAGTTTCCTCATGTCCTTTGCCATTGATTGCCCCCCCCGCCCCCCGGCCCTGACCTGGAGGCATGAGCAACCACTGACCTACTTTCTGTCACTATTTTGGGTTGTACTTTTGTATCTTATTTAGGAAAGACGGCCCTCGACCTATATTGCAAAGATTTTTACTATATTTTCTGCAATATATTTAACAGTTCTATCATGTGTAATCCATTTTGTTTATGATCTGAGGAGAGAAGAAATGAATTTTTCTCTGCAGGTAGTACCATTTCTTAAACAGACTCTCTTTCTTCCCCGTTGAATTTCCTTATCGCCTTTGTCAAACATCAATTTTTTTCACTTTGAGACGTACAATTTATAAATCTGTTCTATTTCTTTATTTTTAGGTCTTCTTAAATTTTTGTTTGCAGTGTTATGTAATTTTCACTGTAAAAATCTTGCATATCTTTTAAGTCTTTTTCCGAAGTATTTTTTCAATGCCATCGTAAGTGGACATTTTTAAACTTTTTAAAATTTGTATTGCTTTTTAAAATATAGACCTTGTATCCTTCAAACTTACTAAGTTTACTTTTATTTCTAAATTTTTTTCCCAGATTCCTGGGATTTTCCCTGCAAGCTATTATTTTTTTGTTTCTCCCTTTCCAAATCATATGCCCTTTGCTTTTCCTTGCCTTATTGCTTTGACTAAGACTGCAAGGTCACGCTGAAAATAAGTGGCGAGAATAGACATCCTTGCCTGTCCTTGCTCCTGGGTAGAAAGCATTGATCCATTCATTGTTCAGGATGGTACCGTATAACTGTAGATCTCTCATAGCTTCTTACTCAGCGAAAATTTCCTCCTCTTTTTAATTTGCCAAGAACGAAAATGTTTCTATTTTTAGTTTGTTTACTATTTTTTCATTAATGGATGTTGAATTGTGTCAGATGATTTTTTTTTCTCTTCATCTATGATCATATGGCTTTCTTTTTAATTCTATTCATTTGGGTAGTTACACTGGTTTTTTAAATGATGAAACAACATTAAATTTCTGGGATCAAGCTCACTTGGTTATGATGTATCATCCTTTTATGTTTTGATGATTTGATTTGCTAACACTCTGTTAAGAATTTTTGCATCTATATTCAAAACTAGAATCTTTCTTATTGTCATGTATCACAGTACCGCTGCCCTTATTAAGTGATATACCATATTTTCCGGACTATAAGACGCACCCCCCCCAAATTTGGGAGGAAAGTAGGGGTGCATCTTATGGTCTGAATGTAGTTTACCTGGCTGTTTACATTTACATATGTGAAATATTATGTTATTTATGTTATTAAATATTTTACCACCTTTTTCGCTTCAAAAATTTTTTTCCTATTTTCCTCTAAACCCTAGGTGCATCTTATGGTCCCGTGCGTCTTACAGTCCCCAAAACATGGTACTTCCTTCTCAACTTTCTGAAAGAGTTCTTGTAGCATTCATATTCCTTCTTCCGTAAGTGTTTGATAGAATTTGCTAAGGAGGTTATCTGGGTCTGGAGTTTTCTTCATGGGGGCACAGTAAAGAATTGGCCTTCTCTAGAGGTCTGGCCTTTGATCTTAGCTCCTGGGATGTGATCTCTAAATCTTGGAATGTCCTGCCTGATAAGAGTGCCGTTGTTTACCTGAGAGTCCTGGGCCGCACCAGATAGTCTAACAGTGTGATTTATGGCTTCTGTTCACAGTGAATGGCTGCGCCTCCCCAAGAGCTGGAGACTGAAGGTCAGCCGCACGGCCACTCGTGTGGTCAACTGTATCTGTGTCAGTGAGGGAGCCCAATGAACCTTCTCTGGGTGGCCAGGCCCCGTATAGACCAATACGCATCTTTGCTGGCAAGAATTAGCGCTGTCCCTGACTCTGCTGGCAGGGGCGATTTGAAGCTTTGCTTTGGGAAACTTCCTGTATTCTGCATCATGGGTCTCTCCCCTTGGCTGATTTTCAATCTGTATCTTTTTACTTCAGTAAATCATAACCTTAAATATCACTGCTGCAGTGAGTTCGGTGAGGCCTTCTAGCAAATTATCCAGCCTGAGGAAGAGACTGGGGACCTGCAAACTTGGTTTCAGGATGAGGGTGATCTTGGGACACCCCTCTCCCCAAACTCCGCAGTGGGAAACGTTCTTCATTTAGAACCTAATTAAAAAAATGATTAGAGCTACTCAAGGTTTATATCTCTTTTTGGCTCATTTGGTAGTCTTCGTTTCTAAAGGAATTTGTGTCTTTCATCTAGATTGTCACATTTATTTTTATAAAGTTGTTCATCGTATTTCTTATCTTTGTAATAGCTGCATGATCTGTAGTGATGTCCTTATTTAATTCCTAATTTTGACAATGCCATTTCTATTTTTTTCTCTTGGATCAGTTTAAAAATATTTTAAAAATCTTTTCAAATAACTAGCTTTTGGTTTACTATCATTTTTATTATTTTCTTGCTTTATTTTATTGATTTCTGCCATTAACATTCTTTTTACATTCTTGGGTTAAATTTGTTCTTCATTTACTAATTTCTTAAGATGGAAACTCAGGTGATTCAACTGAGATCTTTCTTCCTTTCTAATACAAACATTTAAAACTATAAAATTTTCCTAACTACTGCATTAACTGCATCCCTTAAGTTTTGCTACACTGTATAGTCATTAAAAATATTTTCTAACTTCTCTTGTGATTTTTTACTCTAGATTATAGATTATCACATAACTTTTTTTCTTCTCTTTCATGGATGAATCAATAACAAAAATGTTTCACAACTTACCTAATTCAATTTTTTAATTAAATTAAATCATTGCCATTTGATTTTTTGATGTCTGGTTCTATTTTTCTATTTTATTTATTTTATTTTTTCACCTGTCACTTTATTATTTTAAACAGAATTCTAGAAATCTTTTTATATTTTTATAAGTTGTATTTCATGAACCTCTGCATATTTTGTAGGAGACCCATTAAGAGACACTATTAACTTAAAACAGGCAAAGAGCATTAGCAATTCTCATTCAAAACAAATGAATTCTTTGAAGATGAACCTAACGGGGAATCTTTCCAGTTACCTGAACTAGAAAAGCCTGAAGGATAAAGGGGGAAATCTTAATCCTCAGTTGCTGAAGATATCAAATATGACTATAGAGTTTGACATGCATTTTTACATTTTTTCTCTTTTAAGGATCCTAGTTGACATTTTCATAGAGGGCTACCCCTATTATTCATTCTGAATTCCCCCTTTATGCTGCAATTTCTTATCCTAATGCCCCTTTGGCAGGGGAGAGTTAAAAAGACCTGATGTAGCTGTAAGTGGCTGCCGTTTTGCTATCAAGCCTGCTTCTGCAGTTGCAACCGTGAGTTGGTGTCTGCTTCTGTCACATGGAGCTCCCCATTTGTCCCCTCCCTTCTGCCCCAGCACTTCATTACGGCAGGTGACAGCATTGCAGTCCTTTTCCTTTCCTCCTCTGTTCCAACCCCACCAAGAATTAGACTTTTACAAGAGGTTCTCATTTTGATGCTAAAAGCCCCTGATAGTTCACCTGGCAAATTAAAGCTGGAATTAAAGAGAAGTGAGGGGCCTATCTATGAAGTGTCTCTATGTCTCTGTGCGCAGCCAGGGGCAGGGAAGCTGGGGTGGCAGACTGGCCCCCGGGGGACCCCGAGAACAATTCTCCTGTCTGAGTGGCAGCTGGAAACAAGGCTCTGACTGTTTGCCCCACTGCCCATTCTGGCGTGATTAGGTGAAGGAAAAGTCCTGTTCTCTGAGAAACTTCTCACAATAAAACAATTCTCTGTCATTCGCCAGTCAAAGGCACGGAAGAAAGAGCCTCACTGTAAATGCCGTAAGCTCATTGTCCTCAGTCATTTTCTCACTCTGTTCACAGCTTGAAGGGGAAGAAGATGAGAAGCAGAGGGAAGGGGCAAGGGGAGGCCTCTTTCTGCAGAAACGTCTGACCGCAGCCATGGAGGCCACCAATCAGGTGACTCACCTGAGGGGCCAAGTCCCTCCTAAACTCCCCAGCCCTCCCTCCAGGCCTCCACCCGCCCTCAGCACCTCAGCCCATTTTCTGCCCAGCACCTCCTTTCATTCTATCTGATAAGACAGCACAATGGTCTAGTTCTTTCTTTTGTTGGAGGCATTCTAACTAATTCTCATTTTGGTTTTACAAATATCAGACCATAACACATCTTATGAATCAAGATGCCATTTTTTAAAAGTCTAGCTTCATGCGCTGTCCTCATGAGAATACCCATATAGCATTATTTCGGTTTTGTCAGTGGTGACATTGTATCTGGAAAGGCTAAGAAATTTGTGAAGTATCTTAAAAGAGTGGTGAGCCGACCATAGCTGTTTTCCTTCCTCTTCTTACTTCATCTAAATTTCTGTCTTGGTCATGGTAAGACCTTTGCCCACAACGATGCCCTCGTGGCCAGGATCCCCCCATCCCAGGAGGGAGCTGGGTGACCACGTTGAAGAGGAGTCAGAGGCTTTCCTCCAGGCCCCAGATCTGAGCTCCAAGTCTGATGTAGGACCTGATCATGGACAGCCAGGGCCCCTGTGACCAACTCAGAGCACCAGGGCTTATTATCCTCTGCAGTGGGCTGGAGCTAGTTTGTGACCGTGAGCTGGTTGGGAAGCCAGTGGTAGCTTGAAAACAGCCAGGGAGGAAATATTTACACCACAGGAATTGGCAAATGCTGTAAGTTGGGACATTCATTTGCTTGTTTACTATTACTTTTTTTCCCCAGAGGGCTGGCTTGCTACCACATCACTGGTTAAAAATGTGCCATAGTTGGCGCAGGGCCAGCAAGAGGACATCTGAGATCCTAGCAATGAAGGAATAGTGGTTTTTATCCCTGATGTAGCAAAATTTTTAGACATTTTTCCAATGCTGTCCTCTGCCAAAGCCTTCATAGGGAATGCCTTTGATCAGATGGCTAATCCTGGGTCAGCATACAGCTATCACATAGTGTGCGTAGCCCACGTGATCCCGAACATGGCCACCAGCTGGTTGCCACCTTACTATTTCCCACAAGTTTTCCTGTCCACCAGCATGGCTGGTCCAGTACTCAAGATGAAAAATCCACTAAGTGCCTCCACTGAGCAAAGGACATCACCCTGTTATATTTTCCTACCATTGTTTCTAGGCAGCATAAGAAACTTAAAAGTGAACTCTTCTCCATGAAATTGAGTACAAAGAGGATTCAGTTCATCAGTTACTGAGTACCTATTATGTATGGCATTATAAATACATATAAAATGACTTAAAAGTACTCCAAAACTTTATTGAAGAGTCATGTATAGATGTTTAGTGAATATTTATTATGGCTGTAGATGTAGTTTCTACTGCAGTCTCTCAGCAAACTATCTTAAAGATTCTTTTTAGGTATTTCTTTTTAACTTCTTATTTTATGACAAATAAGAAGTTAAAGGCCCAAATCATTCTCACTTCTCCACTTTTTTCTTTCTCTTTTTCATATCCCCTCACTCTTTGCCCCTCTCAAGTAACCCCTTGTCTTTCCTCTGCTCCCCTATTTTTCTACCTAGATGTTTTCCTCCCTCCCTTATACTTTCTCACTCAGCAAGTGGGCCTCTCTGGGCTTCTCTAGTTGAACAAGTATTTCCATGTGCTGCTCAGCCCAAATTCTATAACCTGCCAATTCAGACATGAGTCTTTCATTTCAATAGCTGGAAGACGGATTATTATAAATGCCAATGATTTGTTTTCAGAAATACCTTTTGGTCTATGATTTACTTACACATTCTGCCTTTCCTATAATATGTGCTCTTCTTAATGACAGTTACTAATTTATTAGGAGCCAATGCAATTACTTTCTCATTTTTGTGGCCTTTCAAACTACCTTTTATGCCTTGCTGTATATTGGTTGAGTGGAAAGGATACAGAAGGGTCCAGAAAGCCAGCCACCTCTGTTGGGTCTGTTGAATAAACTTCATAACATTTACACTGTTCTGAACTAAGGCCAGTTTCCCAGAGACACAGGTAACTACCACGCAGAAGCGAACAAAATGAGGTCAGGTTTTGACACTGAAAATAACGCAGGGTATTTATTGTCAAAGTTAGGGTGAGTGTGTGTCTATGTCTGAGATGATTTCAATATAGGAAAGAGAAAAGTGTGGCTGTCAAATGGCCTGCTGCAGGAGAAGCTCACCAAGGCGTGCAGTGTTATCGCGGGTCTGATTGGTTACGTGCGGGATATTGTCCTAGTTAAGTGGTCATTGCTCAAGCCTGTTTATCGGTTGAGTTGCTGTGAGATTTTAATTCACTAGAGGGAGCTTGTGGGTAGGAGCGATGTAGTTCCCACACAAGGAAGATTGATTGCATTCATTCAATCCCCACAGCCTGAAAAATACTTTCTATTTATTTTATTCAGGAGCTTGTTGTAACATATCCCAGAGTTGCCCAGTCATTTTTTTCCACTAGTGAAAAGTCTAATTTCCTTTTCCATTTTTTATTCCTCTATGCAATTCACTCAATCCCCATAATGGTCTCACATTCCACTGTGTTTGACTCTATTAGTCCTTATCTGGGTCCATCACCAATGTTCTTTTTATTCCAGGGAATGGCCCACAGAAGAATCAATCCAGGTGAAGTGCCTACCTGTTCCACATTTGAGGGATAAACATTTTTTTCTCAACCGCTATTTGAACAGGAAAAAAAACACTGTTTGTTTCATAATAAAATCTGACATATCTTAGTTGTCATTTTAATAGTATGGACCAAGTATAAAGACCATATTTCCTGGCATCATGTGCGTGTTTTACTTGTTTTTAGATCAGATTTGGAATGAGAGAAATTAGTGTAATTTAACAAGAATTATTTGTCATCTTGCCAGTCAGCCCCAACCAAAGTATAAATGGTAATTCAGCTATCAATCATTACAGGCTTCATTTTGGTAGACGTGTTCATTTCACCAACTGGTAAAAAAAAAAAAAAGAGTTAAAATAGTATTTGTATGTATATCCATGTAAGTAAGTACATGTATCTGTTGCATGCACATGCATGCCCATTCAAAGTCAGATATCTGTATCTTTTCATCAACGGAAAACCTCGAGATAGTCAAAGGTACCAAAGCCTGCTTATTAATACTGTCTGATAGGTTTTCATTGTATTTCTTCCCGTACATTGACATCATAGACAACTCCATATTAGCGTTATTTTCACGATTTTTAAAATGTGTTTTTGTAAGTCTCGCCGGGTGCAGATGGCTTCGACACCCCCTCGCTGTTTCCTGTGAGGTATTAATCAGTATGTGCAGAACAGGCCCCAAAGGTCACCCTCAGACTCCACAAACATTGAAAGAACTCAGGGACTTAGAAAAGCTGTTCTACTGATGGTTATAATGTATTACTGCAAAAGGATACACGTTAAAATCAGCAGAGAGAAAGCTGTTCTCCTAGTCTGTTTGGGCTACTGTAACAGAATACCACAGCCGAGGTGGCTCGTGAAGGACAGCCATTTATTGCTCCCAGTCTGGAGGCAGAAGTCCAAGGTCAGGGCTCCAGCGTGGGGGGATGGGGGCCTTCCTCTGGGCTACAGTGTTCTCCTTGTCTCCTCACTTGGAAGAGGGGATGAGGGAGCTCTCTAGGGCCCCTTCTCTGAGGGCCCTAATCCTATTTATGAGGCTCTGTCCTTATGGCCTGATCCCCTCCTGGCGGCCTCCCCTCCTGATACTATCACACTGGGCCTTAGGATTTCGGCATCTGAGCTCAGGAGCAACATGAACAACCAGCCGACAGCAGGCACAAAGGGCAGGGCCTGCAGGAAACCAGAGAGATGACTCCAGGCATTCCCGCCTAGTGGAACCAAGCAAAGCAAGCGTCATTCCCCCAGCAATTACCTATGAGAACACACGTGTTCCCCCCAATCCCTAGGCTAAGTTCACCCAGTTGCTCTTAAAAAAAAAAAATAGGAAAAAAAAAAGCCTGCATTAAGATGAGTTTTCCATGGGCATTTAGACATTTATGGAACAAATACAGTTGTGGTTCTTCTCCTGGGGAGTTAGCATGGACTATAATCTATATTCTCTTAATAAGAAGGGATGTCTGATTGGTCCCTTGATGTGGCTGCACGTGCCCAGCGGAGGACGGGCATTAATAATAGCTCTCCTAATGGGAAGGGAAAAATAGAATATGAGAAAAATAAATGACTGAACTTGGGCTTTCGAAATATGCTTAACCTGGTTTAAAAACTGAGAGTTAAACTGGTTTTTTTTGTTAAGGTTAGAGAAATTTGGAGTTTTCGAGCAGGTTCCAAAACTTTGAGAATTACTCGTGCATCATCAACTATTAATTAGGTTTAGTGGAACATTTAAAATATCTTGGGGCCAAGGTCTGAAATTCCTGTAAAAACCCTCAAAGGGGGAGGACATTAAGTATGGCGTGGCTCACTGTGTGAGTCTATCTGTACTACCCTATTTCTCTGTATCTTGCTCAGCTTTTACTACAGTTCTTAACGTGGCCTGTTCCATTAATGGAGAAAGCTAGTCCGGGTTTGCTTACTCCTAAAGAGCTCAGACTTTAAGCTCTTGCCGGCTTCCAGTTACACAAACACACCCGAAAAAGGAGCCTATCTTTATGTGCCCTTAAATCTTTACAGGCCTTTTTACTTGCAGAAGCCGAGTTTTATCATTGCCCCAACTCTAGCACGAGGCAGAGAAACTTAGTGACATGTTGAGAGAAACGCTACACTGTGTTAATAACGGTTTTGAAAGAAATCAGGGAAGTTAATCATGTGTGGACACAGGGTTAAGAAGCAATGTAACAGACTATTAAGCTTAATATAGATATGTGATATAAGCATATGAAGACAGCCATTAGCATAAATTCATGTTACAGAAGAGCGGCTCGGCGTCCCACTTGGTGGGTCTGTAATGTATGCGAGGGGCAGGATGAGGATCGATTGGAGAAGGAACTGGGTCAGCGAATCCATATACAGGTCCTGGATCAGGTTTATAAAACCACTGCAAATTATAACCGCATTACTGTTGAATGCCGCTATTCCTGAGACGTGATTACATAGTCATGTCAAGCGAGGGCCGCGTAGCAGGGAGATCTCCCGTCGCCTGCAGCGGGTCTGGTGTAAGAGGTATCCGCCTCTCTCAGCTAAAACTGGTTTTCCTTCACGCTCACAAACAGTATGCTGCTCTTGAATAACATTTATAGACATGAAAGTAAGCTATTTAGCTAATTTGGGGGGGGGATGTTGTAGATCTGAATAATTCGAGAGAGAGCTATAGCTCAGCATTGTTTCCCTTTTCACAATGTACCACGTCATAAAAATGACGTATTTTTATGTAATGACTATTGAGCAAACTTCTTCAAACACTGAGTATTTAGAAATGAATTCTCTTGGGTCTTTGCCCTTCATCTAAAACAAGCAAATAATTTTTTCCTCTCTCAATTTCACTCAAAGATCCTTTTTAAGACTTTCTGAATTATTTCTAGGAATTCCCATTGTGTAGATGTTTGAGTTTTTCGTTTACATGGCATGACAAATAATTTTGTCCTTTAGGAGACTTTAATAGATCCAGGAAATAAAAATACCTTCGAGAACAGAGGAAAGCAGTTATCCATTATCATGGTAGAAATTTTTACTTGGATTAGGTCACAGTCTATTATAATTGATGTACTTTTTGTTTCCTCTAATTTCTTAGAATTGAGAAACTTCTAAGAAATCCTGTTTTTAGCTGACATTTTCTTAGACTCAGCTAACCAGAATAAGAAAAAAATACTTGTAAAGTTAATAAAAAAAATCACCCTGCCCATAATTCTAGGAGATAACAAAGCTTGCAAGTGGTTTTAGTTATTCTCCTTCCTTCCTTCCTCCCTCCCTCCCTCCCAAAAACCTATAGTGCTTGTACCTGGTACCTGAGTATTCTGGAGCTGACCCATCATTTCTTTTCACGGAGGCTCTGCATACCCTAATATGTACCAACCCTTTTCTTCCTCCTGGCCAGCTGCTACCTCATGTTCCATGCCTAAACTCTATGCCTCTTGCTTATCCCTCTCTATCCCTTAAAACTTTTTTTGTAAAAAAAAAAAAAAAAAAAAAAAATAGGTGGCCCTAGAAAGACCGTCACTGAAAGTTCTAAAATCCTTGCTTTTACTTCTTAAGGTAAAATACGAGTGTGAGAGGAAGTGCTAACAAAAAGGGGGGCCAGTTAGGGGCAAGCCAAGAGTACAAGAGGGAAGAGAAAGTCCGAGGGAACCCACGGAGCTAGAAGGCGAAAGAATCGTAGCCATTGAACACCATCGGTGCTTAAGACAAAGCTTTCCGCAGTAAAAACAGTAACCGTGATGCTGATGCTGCTGATGGTGACCAGAGGCAGCACTTCACAGAAGACAGCCAAGCCTGTCACCGCGGGCTGTTCACGTGCTGTTCGATGCTTCGTCATCCCAGTGTCCTAAATACACTGATGATAAAACCAGAGTTCAGGGAACATTCGTCACCACACCTGCATGCCTTTTCCTCATTTCCACCTGTTCCTAATAAGGGAGAAGGAAGTACAAGTCGCAGTTCTAGACCACATTGAAATCTCAACCGCCCTGGCTGCAAGCAGAGAAGCGTAACAGCGCAAGGAGGGAGATAAGGGTTCCTGAGCATGGAGACAAGCTTCCAACGCAAAGGGGACTGGACAGAGAGAAGCTGGGGCTGGCTTGGGGGGAAAGGGCAAAGTTCATCCATCCATCCATTTAAGTTTAAATGTGCAACATGAGTTTTCCATTGCTTTTTGGCAAAAAAAAAAAAAAAAAAAAGGAGTTATGCATGTAACAGTTTTTGCCTAAAGACCTAGAAAGTAAAAAATGAAGTCACTCACAGATTTGAATTCGATGGAAGATACTTAACAGCTATTTAAGCTGGCTCGAATTGGGGTTTTCAATTGGAATTGCTGTGTGTGTGTCCACATGTGCCCATGTGTGACAGGTGGTTTAATTAAAACCAAGACAGTAAGCTAGAATGAGTTTAGTATGACTGTCATGCTTACTTTATTTTGGGGGGGGGTCATCATCGATCATTACTTTATTAAATTTCAGATGGAATTAATTAAGTTCCAAGATTTTTAAAAGAATCTTGGCTGATTCTGCAATACTTTTCCTACGTCTGAGATAAGCAGACATGGTTAAAAGAGAGAGTGGCTGTTTCTTGCATCGCTAAGTTTCCATGAGGAATTAAAATTGGTTGAGACTTGAACTACTGCGCATGAGTGGGAGAGTTAAGGGTGCTTCATGATTTCCTCTCTTCATCAAGCATTTTCAATTTTCATTTTTCAAAGGGCTCTTTTCCTAACTCAGTGATAGGCAGAGATCGGAACTGTGTGCCTAAGCACCATTGACTGTATGGTGTTGTACCAGGTTCAAGGTCAGGTAGTAAGGATAGGGTTAATTAGAAGTAGGTTTTCCGTAATTTTGCTACTGGGCAAAGTGAGGAATATACCTTAGTTACCATCTTCCAGGTAATTGTTGAAATTCACTTTCTTTCACTGTTTTAGCTTTTTGCTGGCCATCCTGGATTTTCCAAACACCAAGATGGGTTTCTTTTTGAAATAGAAGTTATGCCGTACTCCTCTGGCAACCAGTAAACAACAGGTCAGGAAGAAGAATGAACATTGCCTTTAGCTAATAATTTGAGTGTATTTCTTACCTTAGATGATCCATCCTCCAGATAAATGGTCAATATTTACATCTTAGGAGTAATTGAGAACCTCAGGCTGTCCCCTGCTCACCCTGGATGAGAAGTATCCATGAGAGCCACCAGGCTGCACTGAACCATGTGGGAGGCTGATGTCACCCCCTAAGGAGAGTGTAGGAACAGATTCCGATACCATTATTCCAGGCCACTCCCTGTGGACTACAGGTGCCTTCTAGGGAATATAAGACTGTGATCTAAAATGCACGGAAAACATTCTGTCCAGGTAAGATCACAGTTTCCCATCAGGCCCTGGCCATGTTTAATTATCTCTTGAAAGGGAGAGTCCTTATTTCCCTTTAAGGAGAAAGCCAAGGCAGGGACCTGGTGAGGTCACAGTGAAGGTCACTGTCTGAAATCTTGAGGAAGGGCTGAAACATCAACACTGACCTGTTGACAATAGGCTCAGCCCCAGGAGCACCAACAAGCTTTCCTGAAGTTCACAATGGATTTCCCTACTTGATTATGAAGTCACCGGGTTTGGGTGGGGGAAAGAGAAATTGAAGAAAGAAGAGGAGAGAGAGGAAATCTCTCCTGCATTCAAAAATAGTAGTGCTCTGTGGAATGAATTAGATTTTTGAAGCTTTGATTGTGATGTCAAAGAGCAATACGTGTGACTCACGTTGCTTTTGCAGGCAAGACCATATTCAAGAAATGCTGGGGCCAGGCCCGTGTTGCCAGGCAGAATATAATATGCTGTAGACAGTCAGATCACAACCTGGGGATGTTTCTTTGCAGGAATATGTTGAAATTCTTAGGGGAATCAGGGGAGTAGAACATGGGCAAAAACAATGCATTCAGTGACTCTCCAATTATGGAAGGCAACAGCTCTTAGTACAGAGTAACTGTGGCCAAACTTTGAGGAAAGAAAACTGAACAGTTTGCGGTACAGGACATACAGACGTAGTCATTCCCCAAGAATACCCACCCTAATCTGCAACTGTCTTATCGTTGTTCCTTTCCTATTTCTTCTGAGAATTGCAGCTTGTTTTTTAAACAAAAAGCAGTTTTCTTTGGTGCTGTTAGAAAGTATGCGCAAGTTACAATGTAATCAAGTCCTGGGCCTCTGGCCAGGCCATCAACGGGTTAAGTTAGATCACTAACTTGTGTTCCCTGGCCCTGGAATGCTTCATCAAATATACTCATTACCGATTGAGCAAGAGAATGAATAGTTGTGAGTTTCAGCTTAAGCGCTGATGGGATTGTGTGCAAGCCCTAACGTGGTCGAGGTATTTAAATTTTGATTTTTGTAATGGGCTCTGACATGTTTCATTTCCTCCGAGGGAACACTCGAGACCTCTGAAAGTAAATGTTGCTAAAAAGTCATCAAGGCAGAATATTAAAATGCCATCAAATGAAAATTTCACTAATGCAATCCGGCTCGAGCTCCAGGTACTGAAGCGAAAAGGGGAGGGCCAAAGGTCCGGGTTCTTTTAGCGAAACATGATTTGTTCCTCTTCACTGACTGTTTCTCCAAATAAATTATTTAAAGTCTTATTTCTTCTTTCTCCTGGGCCTCCTAAAGTTCAGCAATCCTGAGAGGTAGCAGGAGAAGCGGTAGAAAGAGAAAGAGGTGCCACAGCCAGAAATCCGGGCCAGGGCCGCACGGTGAGCATGTTCACCTCTGCCAGCTGTTTCCTTTATCCCCCAAGAGCCGCCCAAGTGCACGGTCAGACAAGAGGGTAAGGGCCCTCAGTTACCACCTTACGGCTGAAACTGCTCGTATAAAGAGTACTCAGAGCTTTAATAACATAGCAGGGTGGTAGCAGGGTGTAAGACCAGCAAACAATATTCATTTATCGATGGCCAGAGAAGACGCTAGTGTTTTTCTCAGTGGATTTAATCCAACCGTCTTTACGATTCTCCTAATATTGGGGTTTTAGGTAACTTTTATAGTGATGCATTTGCGGCAGAGGGAAACCAAAATTGAACTCTCTGGATCTCTTCTACACACATGGCATTTAGTAAGAAATGACTGGCCTTATGAGATCGATTTTTCTGAGTTTAATTAGCAATGTTTTCTTAATGAGCTTTGGGTTAAACAATATATATTCTTTAATTGTATGTATATAAACTATATTTGCATTCTGAGATCTGTACTTCTATTGGGTATTTCCTAGAAATGGAGAAACATGAATTTCCCTAGATTTTATTGATGTCAGGGTTTTCCCCAAGTGTAAGGGCTTCTGTTCGCTCATCTTTGGGCTAATGTTCTTACGGAACCTATCATTTCCTCATTTCTCCTGCTGGCTGAGAGGATTTGTACCAGCCAACATCTGGTCTTCTATTAACTCAGCTTGACACCGCCAGCTCTGTCCCGCTCACCCATAAGACAAATAAATTACTTTATTGAACCTGTTGTGTGAAATAGCAGGTCTGCTTTGGGGAATCAAATTTCTCCTGTGTGTTGGTGAAACAGCATAATTTGAAGTGTCCAGCATCAGAACTGTTGGCATCCCTCAAGGCTAGAATCTTGAGTTGGTTTTCTAGTCCTGTGGGAACATAGGGCTTTAACAATGCATATTTTCTACCAAAAGATGGATTTCCGTGGCTAAGAGGGGGATCTCTGGCCTCAGATTGTCTGGGTATATTCCCCAGTCGTCTGTTTTTAACTGTGGGATCCTGAGCCAGCTGGTGAATCTCTCCCTCTCAGGCTGTATAAAACAGTCGTAATAGTACTCGCCTCATTGGTTTCTTGTGAGAATTAAATGAGATACATATAAAATGCTTACTTAGCACAGTAGTGGGTACACAGTAAGCCACTTAATAAATGTTAACTGTTATCAGAGTTCATGTAGTAATATCTGAAGACAAAATGCCATAAGTAAAATTCTGCAATCCTGGGAAGCTTTATTTAAAAGTTTGAGCGAAGACCTCTCAATTTTGTAACCCCAATGCAGTGGCTTTCATGAATAAAGAAAGTGATTTCTGGGGAAATCTCCAGACATAAGGAGTGCCTTAACGGTTACTTCAGATGCACCATGGGAAAGGCAAAAGACCTCACAAGACACTGTGGCACACATTTTTGAGATGGCACATCGCCTTGGGGGTTATATGCTCCTAGGACAGATGCGTCCTGATAGGGCGCATCTCACTGTGTTTGCCGATAAGAGGACTTTATCTTGAGATAATTGCTCAGGCAACAAAAGCATACAAATATGCAAATAACCAGGCTTACAGTAGCCAGGATGCAAGTGTCTTTTTACCTACCTTTTGAGAATCTTGGAGGAATTCTAAGAATAGTCTCACGGTATAAAATCCACACATTTGCTACTTCAAGCATGGCATTCACATAAAGCTGTCTACTCACCTATTATTTTTAAAGAAAATGAAACATTTAATTATATGTGGATAAATGATTGTGTTAATTAGAAATCATTCCAATGAGTATTTAATGAATGCCTACCCTATGCAAACATTGCATTATTGAAGTTCAGGAAGATTTCTATCTTGTGTTTTAACATACGTGCCTGAGAGTAATTCATGGAACTTCCTTTAAAACGACTGCTCTGTCCACTCCTCAATAACTCTGACTGGTCATTGCCCCATAATGAGGGTTCGTTGCATGTGGAGAGCAGGTTACCATGGTAGGCAAACTTCTCACTAACTTAACGTCTTCATTATCAGAAGGCATGAAGATTTTTAAATATTTACTTGAATTTTATGGTAATTTCCCTAGCTATTTCTTTCTCTATAGCTTCAAGGGGGCACTTTCATTTCTCTAGTTAGATCTAACAGGGAAGGGAAACAAGAGAGGCCTGAGGCAGTGGGCATGGATTTTCCAGTACCGTCTGGTATCCAGTCATCAAACCTAATACACTGAATGCTGTCTCATTAGCTCCTGACAGTTGTCAAGGGCTCGTTGAAGAGTTCCTCTGTAAGAGTAGGTAGCGAGGACTAGAACCTCTGACATAGTGGTTCCCATGCTTGATGGGAAGCTGACTGCTGGTGTGAACATACCTAAAGACAATGTGTCACTAAGGATTGGGGTGGCCCTGGAAGCCAAGGGGAAAAGCAAGTTAAAGAGAGAATCTTGGGCTGTGCTCTCTAGGCAGAGTGCAGAAGTGGGGTGTCCAGGCTCTTGAAAATAGATGTGAGTGCATAGGCACCAGAATGCCAAATGTGTGACCCCAGCAACTGTGGCCCAAGAGCTGGCACCGCCTGTTCTGATCCCAGGACCTCCGAACAATAACCTTCCAAGTACAGTTTTCTGCAGAAATCTGCCCACTAAGAGAGAACATTATAATTCTGATAGTAATGAGTCTTTCTGGAAAGTAACAAATTAGCTTTTTGATGTTATCTATCAGCTTCTTGATGCATTTATATACCACCATTTAGTACCCTGGAGTCCAGTCATCCCTGAGCATGCTAAGAAAATTGAATTGTCACGACTCTAGAGCTGACAACTAGACTTTGAACTTGGTAGCCCTATTCAAATACTGGAATTGATTATAACTCAACCCCTGTCTCTGAACAAATGAAATGAAGTCTTTGATACTCTTCTTTTGTAGTATACAAATAGTATCTAACAGCAATGTCCATTGGTTATTAATTCCAATTACCGTATAAAGGATAAACTTTGGCTTTAATAGTCACATCATCATTATTACTTTCCTGAGCATGGGGAGTTGGGGGCAGAGAGATTTGTGGCAATGAATAAAACAACCCGAGAATCCATTTCAATGTCCTGATCTTCTGGCTCCTGCAAGGGACTAAGGGAAACTGTAGAACAGTGTTTTTCAAAGTAGTGTCTCAGATGAATTCAGGACAAGTTACATTTCTCCTCTGTGAGGGTAGTTTTTCTTGTTGGATGTAGCAGATTTTTTTTTTTAAGATTTTATTTATTTATTTTGAGAGATGGGAAGGGAGGGAGAAAGAGAGGGAGAGAAACAGCAATGTATGATTGCCTCTCACATGGTCCTCACCGGGGACCTGGCCTGCAACCCAGGCATGCGCCCTGACTGGGAATCGAACCGGGATCCTCTGGTTCCCATACCGCACTCAATCCACTGAGCTACACCAGCCAGGGCAGATTTTTTTTTTTTTTAAATTGTTGCAGATTGTTTGTTTCCCAATTTTAGGATACCTGACTCTTCACCTCCCAGATAAAGCTTCCAGGAAAAACTGGAATAAGTAAAACAAAACCTTTAGCTTGTGAGAAATCATATATTCTGTGACATGGAAATTTTGCTGTGCTGGTTGTTTATGGCTATTGAGGATCTCCTTGGATTTCTTGGGGCAAAAGAAGGTATAATGAGTAAGATGCATTTGTTTGATTAAATATCAAAATGTATAAGCATCTAATATACTTTTCTGGGTAGAAAGAAGTATAGTCCTGAGTCAGCAATGATCTGGTAAATAAAATTGCTGAGCAGAAAAATCTCTCTGAGTAGCAGGAAATAGAAACAGTGAAGTAGCAGGTGAACCTCAGGAGTTCATAGATTTGGATTAGATCAGTCTTCCCAAGGTCACATTATCATCTGAATTGCTTTAACTAAGTTTCTGTTAGGGGAATTTTGTATGACTTTCTGTATGTTCTTATTCTGAGAAAAAAATACGACTGTTATAATTCTAATATGTCCAATCCATGTGAACCAAGCATAGAGAATTTAGTGTATTAACTACATTCTAATGAACATTTAAGATTTTTATTCACATTAAGCTTAATTGGGGACTTAACATTATGTCAGACTAAATCTTTCTTCATCCTGGTATGAATTATTATTCCATTTTGTCTTCACTATTGGCCTATTAGTTTTATCCATTTAATTTTTGTTTTTTAGTGGTTACCCTGCAGTTTTCAATCAACTAAAAAAACACATTGTTACTATTTTTGCTTTAACACTGAATTATTTTTAGATTAAGTTAAAATACGAAGTCTTTATTTTTTATTCATTTATTTATTTTACTTTTTCCAGAGCTGTTTATTTCTTTGTGTGAGTCCAAATTTTTCTTGATATCTTATTCCTTAATGACCTTTAACATTTCTTGAAGGAAACAAATTGACAATAAATTTGTCAAGCTGGTCTTTATTTTACTTCCACTTTAAGAGATGTTATGACTGAGCATAGAACTCTGAGTTGATAGGATTTTTTCTTTCAGGACTTGAAAGATTTCACTCTTGCTTGAATCTATGAAAACTTACTTTTAATTTCCAATTTCCATACATTATTTGTTTTTATTGTCCACTAAAAAAAAATAAATTTCCCTTTCCCTCTTGTTCCTCTTCCTCCTTCTCCTCTTGAGTTTTATCCTACTTTAGATACTTTTGGGGCACTAGCCTGTATCATTTGTATGTACTGCAAATTAGTCTTTGGTTTTTCCTCTCACTACATTTTTAGTTTTAATATTCTAGAAAATTTCTTAGCCATTATATTTTCCAAATTTTTCTTTCCCCAGTCCTTTCCTTTAGAACCAGAAATTAAACATGGCACATGGTCTCTTTTCATTCTTTACGCGATAGCCTACCTTTTTTATTTTCCATCTCTCTGTTTTCTTACCCATGTTCTGAGTTTATTTTTCATCTGTATCACCCAATTCACTAGTTTTTCTTCATCTGTGCCAAGTATTCTGTTTATTTCATCTATACTTTTTTCTTCCATCTTATATTTTTATTTTCAGAAATTTTGCTTTGACTTCAATTCTTCCTGATCATTTTGGCAATTTTTAGGTATTTATTTTTAAATAAAATGATGTTTTAAAATCATTTCTCACATTTCTAAAATCTGTGTTTGATCATTTAAAAACCTGAAGTCTTTTTAGAGCCCCTAAATCTGTTATTTTTTGTAATTTAAAAATAGTCCGCTAGTTGTCACATACAGCAGTCTGTTTCCTTGTGTATTTGGCAATTTTATTATTTTTATTATTTTCCCATACTTTGCTGGCTACTTTTAGGGTACCATTGTCAAGATGACTTTCTCTTTTCTCTGTCAAGGATTGACATATTTTCCTCCAGTCTCATGTCCTCTTTACCATGTCACGTGCGATGTTGACATTAAACTGGAGCCACTTTAATTTTCTTGACCTGGGATTCTCTGAAATTTGGGGACAGTAACACTTAGTACTTCTATTTTTTTCAGGCTTGTGAAATCAGACTTGTGGTTTGACATTCTCAGGAGAGACAACTTTCTTTCTTACCTAAAGCAAGATCACAGCACTGTTCTCTGCCTCACTTTTTACTGATGGCTTAACCCTATTCTGTATCCTTTCCCTACATGTAAACCTCTAATTCAAATCCTTCCATTCACGGAGGCCCAAGCTTTTGGAAAAGTGAAAGGCACAGCTTTTCACGTGCTGAGTAGCCATTCAGTAGAAAACTTGGTTTCCCAGGTACTAACCTTTCCATCAGCTCTCACCTTCTTCCATTGCATTTCCCAACTTCGGTGGTGTCTGCTTACTCTGTAGTTCTTCAGCTCGTCTTGTCATTCCAGAGATGCCAGTAAAATGACATCCATTAAAATTTGTTTACCGCCCGGGTGATTTGCAGGGCTGGGGATAGATAATCACGCCCACTTTACCATGTGACGGGAGACGTAGGTCCTATGACTCATTCGAAAATATTTTGGGGCAACTTACACCTAACACTGTTTAATTTCTCCAGTGTTTTGTTAAGCTTACACCAGCAGTAAAGTTCCCATCTCTCTATGTAGTCCTTTTAACTCATTTATTCATCACGGTTTTTGAGTACCTACTAAGTGCCAACAACTGTGCTGGGGCTGAGGACGTGATGATGACAGAGAACAGCACGGCCCCTTTCCTCTGACCCCGTGACGTTTACTGCCCAGCCCTCCTTCATGGTCCGAAGTGGGCTTCATTTTGCAGTTGGTGTAGCTGCATGGTCACTAAAAAGGGAAGAAAAGCTACCTGTACCATCTGTTCCAAAAACTTCAGGGGGATTTTAGAGAACTCTAACATGTCTCACCTCATAGTTGGGGAGAGAGTTAGCAGAGAATGTCGGTTAAGGACATAACATAGGCATGAATTCGCAGTCATGACACTGACTTTGCAAAAGTGCTTCGAATAGCAGACAAAACAAAGAAGTGAGATTAGAAATTAAGCAGAGAAAACATGGGGAGTGGTATAGAATTTCTAGGTATAGAATTTCTGAATTTTCATTTTATAAAGAATTTATTAAGAGCAAGGGTATGATCCAAAACTGATACTCTATTCCACATGTTTTGGGCAAATCCTGAAGTCTACTAAATATTAATAAATTTCAAAAAATTTATCTACCTTTTCTCTACTGAACATGGCTATATTCACGTTGTGTTCTGAAAGATTTTGTTTTTACCTAATTTTTCATGTCAGGTACACCATGACTTCTGAAAGTAGAGGTGATGATGTGCTTATTTTTAATTATTAAAAACTATCTTATATAATCAGGGTATTATTGACTTGCATTTCATTGTGTTAGGTTGAATAAGAATGATTCCAAATCTTATTTTTTTCCCTAAAGCTTACTCCATCCTTTATGTTCTTTGTATGATTAAAAAAAACAAAAAACAATAAAGAAAGACACTAAACTTTGAAAACAAAATGGTTAGGGCTGTTAACAGTAAACAATTAGGCAACTTGATTGGTCAAGTCAAGTTTTCTGGAAAAGCAAATGACAATATGCACATAATCGGTTCTGGGACAGGGACGAGGAGAAGGGGCGGGGCCTCAGGGATGACATAGTTCATATTTATTGGGGAAGGTGCTGAGGAAGTTGCAGGTGTGATCTTTATTAATCCCAATATTTTTTTACACTTAAATTTATAATTGAGTCTTAAAATGAAATGGGATGTCATTACAACCTCCTCTGTTTTCTCAGAAACAAGAGGCGCACTTGGATGCTGTTGATGGCCTCTTTAAAAAGATGAATCTTTTTTGTGTTCAGAAGCTGTTTTTGCAGCATTTTTTATTGTTTTCCATTTTAATAGAAAGAGAAATTAGCAATATAGGTGGCAAAGTGCCCCACAGCCTTGTGTTTACTTCTCAGGGTAAGTCAATGAGAAGTTGTCATTTATTTCCCATTTACTTATTTCTCTTCTCACCTCCTCGATACGTCCATCGCGATGACCCTGTGGACTTCGTTTTTATGGGGAAGGGCCACTGTACCCTACCGTCAGGCCCAGCCTGGAAGGGTGACCATTTTTTTCCCGTAGGTGACCGTTTAGGTGGCAGCGGTGACAGATCAGGCCGGGCACTGGGTTGAGAGTTTCACGTCTGAGAAGCAGCATGTGATTGGCAGACGTCTAGCGAAACTTACACAGTTTCCTTTTCCAGATCTGCTGGTCTGACATCCCACTGACACAGGAGAAGACGGGGACAAGGGCGTTTTCAGCCTCCGTGTGATTTTTTTTTTTAATGTAAAGCAAATAATTTTATAGCAATCATTCTATTTTTCTCACAGTAGTATTCCAGTTATTTCTGAGTTATATATCAAGTTGTTCATACATGTGTGCATGTAGATATTTTTGTGGTTATGGCTTATAAAACTTATGCATGTATATAGCATATATGTACATTTTATATATACATGTATACATAGAGGGGCGGGCAAAAATGGGTTAAATGATCAGCCATCATTACCTAAGAGATCAATTGTAAATAAGGATACAAAATAATAACAACAATAACAAGACAAATGATACAAATAATATAACAATAAATAAATAATACGAGAATAAAGTGTTTCATGTGCTCACAACTGTAAACCCACATTTGCCTACCTCTGTCTGTACCAATACATATATATTTGTATCACATACACACATATACATACAACCGTGCACTGATACAGTCTATTCATTACCATGAGAGCAAGAATCCCAAATATAAAAACATGGTCCTGGGGTGTGATGGGTCATTTTTTATTCATCAGTGACCTTAACTCAAGTTCAAAGCCCAGTTTCTGCAGTCGAAAGGGCAGGACACAAATCCGGTGTTGCATGAGCAGGGTTGGGACGGGGATGTTCTGACCTTTGCCCCGGAGGCGTCTGCATCTGGCAGAGATCTCGATTTTAACAGAGCTGAAATCCATTGCAAGCATATAGCTTTCAAACCCCAAAGCCTGTGTGTTCCTAAATCACACCATGCACTTCCATGGGGAAGATTCTGCTTTCATGGAGGAGACAGCTGTCTATCACCAGAAGTTTAAGTAACAATTTTCTCCTGTGTCCCACCTTCCCTTCCTTTTTTCATCCACCCATCATCCTAGGTTAGACCATCCTGAGTCTGAACGTCTGAACAAAGCACGGAGGAGGGACATTGGCAGGATAAAAATCAGGCTAACGATTTCTGCACTTTTCCATGGAATTTTAATGTATATGTGTGAAAAAGTAATGAAAGGGCTATAGTCCATTAGGCAAGCACAAATTTCCCCCCATAATTTTATCTTTGTTTAATTGAATATTTAATTAGTATACATATACAACTAATTTTTTAATGCGTTCAGTCCGTGGAGCGGGAAGGGCGGGAGCCGGGCTCTGAGCCGGGAGCGCCCTGCAGATGCAGACGGCCACTGTGCCCTCCTCGTCCTCCTCGGGGTGGAGAGAGAAGCGGGTGGGTCATCTGGCATTAGCAGAGGAGTAAGTTAGCATTTGCACTGAGCTGGATCTTGCCAGACTCTGCATATTGGAAGCTGCAGACAGAGCCTCCTTTCACGTTGATGAATGGGTTTTTTCAAGCGTTCTGCTCCCTAGTTATGAGAAGGGTGACCCGGTCAGGAGACGACTTTATGAAGCTATAAAAAATGTATGTCACTTCGGACTCTCTAATGTCACGGGGAAGGGAAAAAAAAAAAACCTGTGCAAAAATGGCAGGGTAATAAGGCTGTTTTCAATGCTCGAAATAGCTTTCTGTCTACAGTCAGACGTAGCCTTGAAACTGGGGCAGCAGAGTGCCCGCGAAGCGTTGTTGTTGGGCAGATTAGAAAAAAAAAAATTTTTTTTTTTTGGCTTTGTTTGGCTTTGCTCGCCTGCACAGAAATGCTCACCGCGAGGACAATGAGACGTTTCCGCATGCAGGCCTGGTAGCTCGGTGTCAGAACTGGGGAAGGTGCGGTGTCTTTTTAAAAGCCAGCACCGCACTCAAGGTGGCGATGACTTCTAAGTATGCAGAAGAGCCAGAAAGGGAGTCGCTACAAAGCAAGCGCATTTTGAAAGGGGTCTTTTCATCTAATATTTTATCAAGTTCTTCCTCTGTATCCTCAAGAATTCAAAAAAAAAAAAAAAAAGAACTGAAAAAGAAGGTTTCTCCAGGTACACGCGCCCCTCTGCTTTCTGGCGAATCCTCTGGAGTTTACAGGTAGTGACATGTAGATTTTCACAAAGGCCGTCCCGGGTGGACCACACTTCAGCATTCCGTGCATTTCCTCGCTGCCCTCATCAATATGTACATTTCCCAGCATCAGGTGCTTCGCTTTTTGATATGTCACACATTTCATGCCTGTGCTCAAGCGTTCATTTACACAAGGAAGGGAACCCAGACGACCAGGGTCAGAGGTTGTGCCTTTCTTAGGCTTCAGTGAGTCACGGGCGAACTTTGGCATGTCTCAACTGGATTCGAACACCGGCTTTGCCACGGGTGAGTGGTGCAGCGGTGAAGCACCGCCTTCCAAACCTAGGCGTCCGTAGTCATTTTTTGTCCCTCTGGGACTTGTCTGTCTCCTCCATCAAGCCACCTGGAATGGGGGCAAACGCCATGAAAAGCTGTGAGCCATTGTTGCAGCCACAGCAAATGCCAGGCCCAGAGACGGTTCTGAGGAGGGGAGTGGGGAACTTCGTTCTTCCCCATAGAACACTGGTTTTGCATTTCTTGCCCTTTTCTCGTGAAAATGTGTATATACACGAAGGTCGCTCCCCAGCCCCACTCCGAGGAAGGTCGGCCGTGGTCAGGTGTCTGCGTACCCGTCACTGGGTTCCCCGCCATGTCAATTTTCCATCCTGGCCACAACTAAGAGCCCTTGAACGTCCTGACCTACGGATTCTCCACAACGTGCAGGCTGTTTTCTTGAGCCACTGGACCACCGAGTCCAGTCTATGTTCTTGAAGGAACCTGAATCGAAACGCATAGGAAGAGTCAGCAGTCAATCGGAGCAGGCAGAGAACAAGGGGAAACGGGAAGCTACCGAGTCACGGGGGACAGAGACACTGAGGTGTTGCTGTGCCCCAGCAGAGCTATCAGAGCATGATCAGGTCACCCCGACAACCTAACCTAGTGACCGCCTGCTCTGACTTCTCTGGGCATCGCAAAGACCGGCTCCTGTCGAGGCCCGAGCTCCTTCCTCAGCCTGAGCGAGGCAACCTAACACAGCAGCACACGTTTCTGTTTCAAAACGAGGGCTCATCTTACTGCAGTGTGTGTTTAAACTTTACATAGCAAGCCACCGAGGAAAAAAATAGTCCAGTGCCGGTCCTCAAAGCATTTAGAGAGGATGGATATTTGCTTCCCCGAGGCTTCCATGGGTTATTTCACTTTATAACCTGGAAACCAAAAATCATTGAACAGTCTTGGCTTTTCAACCTAAGGTTTTGGTTTTTTTTTTGCTGTTGCTTGTTTGTTTGCTTGTTTTTTCTTTCAGTAAACACAAAATAACCTTGCCTATTTGGATAAAGAGGTAGATTTGATTTAAGGTAGCCCAGTAAGATTCAAGAAAACTGTCATGAACCCTGAATACGAGAGGTAGACTCCGTGAAGTTTCTCTGCCCTCCCGGCTCATCATGTTCCCATGATTAAATCTCATATAAAGGGCCAGCGGGCAGGGAGCAAACTCTGTCCCAGAAACAGGCAACAAGGGGTGCACTGTCTATAAAGAATTTTAAAACAAAAAATAGATGTGCTTTTTTTATTATCACCACCTTTCCGTCCCTACTTCCATTCCTTGGAACTCCAGTGCTGTCTCGTACAGTAAGGAATGCATGTCTTTGCAATCCGAACCAAACAGTTCCTGGGTAGAAAATATATTCCACTTTCCAGCCTCAACTGATCAGAAGGCCTCCTTTACCCCTCACGCTGAGGAGAATTCTGAAGACGGATATTTAGAGTTATGTTTTCATGATTCCCGAGACCCCACGCTCTCCAAGTACTGGAGCCCGATAGCATAAAACAGATATTTTTTCAAGAAAAATTCCACATCCCTTAAGAATTTATTAACAATTTACATAATTGCTTAAGTAATCTGCATAATTGACAGAAAGTTTAATTTGACCCTAGTTCAACTGTAACACTTATGGTTTTAAATTGAAATTGGTATAATTCATTTATGACAGTAATTAAGCCGTGGCGTCTAACAAATACAACGTGTGCTGCCTGAGGCCTCCAAGACCAGAACATGCTATTAGAATGTTTTATTTAAATATATCAAATCTGTTCATTTCTACAGCCACCCATGTTAAACTAGAGCAAATGGCTTCTTTGACCTTGAGCACTGTGCTTCTGAGAAGAGGTATTGGAAGCGCACAATTCAATGATCTTTCTAGAAGAATCCATGAGCTAAAAAGCATTTTTTAAGAGGCTACATTTTGCCTAGTTTTCACCTCCAGGAAGTGTTCATACATATACGATTCTGATCATCACGAAAGTCATTAAAACTCCGTTTTTTAGAATAGGAATGAAAAATGTCCCAGAACAATGGATTGCCAGCCGATGATGTGAGGACTAGTACTCATGAGGGTGAGCAAAGTGGGGAAGTCTGCCCACCTTCTTTGAAGTGCATGCTTTTAAAGCTTAAACGCATAATTCATTCAACTAATTGGAAGGTAGTCATCCCAAACAGAAAACAAGAGCACTAATCCGAGCCTCTGCATATGCCCAGGGCAGGGCAGAGATTAATTTGGCCAAGAGTTTGTGGCATGCCACCTCTCTTCACTTGGAAAATATCAGATCTCGTGGCTTTACTTTGTCATTGCCACCTGTGCAGCCTTGGGGACGGAAGGAATATGGACGAGGGTCAGCCGCAGGTGACATGGTTATATAGACAAAGTCTCTCTTGGGCGCAGTCAAGATCCATCCCCTTGCAAGACTCCCAGGAGCATCCTAAAGGAAACCCTATGTAATGCATCATCATGCATGACACCGTATCCCAACACTCCGGGCATCTGCGGCCTCTCCCGTCTTCTGCTCCAAGGATTTATTTCCTGTTTCTTTTTCTCACGGGTCCCTCACTCTCTTGTTCAATTTTCCTATTTCCCTGAATTCTCATTTTTTCTCGCATTCATTTCTTCTCTATAAATCCAGAGTCTTCATCCTGCCCCGGAGTTTTGCACCATTGAGTTGATAGTAACAGTTACTGCTCAACAAATACTTTTCCAAGCAAAACCGCGTATTTGATGTGATTTATCTCCTTTAATCATCATTGCGGCCTTGCAAGTTATCTTCATTGTGCAGATAAGGACACGGAGGCCTCAGAGGCGCTGACGTGCCCAAGGTCCCCAAACAGCCTGGACTGTTCCCATGACCACGTGGCACACATCCACGAAGAGCTCCGTTCTGCTATGTGACCTCAGGGATGATGACATCATCTCCTTTTCATTGTGTAATAACTCAACAACAAATACAAGACGAAAACGTAGTTGTAGCTTAGCAAATGATTCTAAAATCAACAGCCTTTCCGTCATTACGCTGGTGAAGACGCAGAACTTCGCTGGCCACACCAGAAGTCCGTCGTGTGTCCATTCCCGATCACGGCTCTCCCCAAACATGTCACAGCATCGTCCTGTTCAACTGATGATCTGGAGTCTGTGTTAAAGGAGCCACAGAAAAGTGTGACAATTATAATGTAGAGGTCACTGGAGGCCTCCTCAGTGTCCTGCAGGGGGAAATTTTCAGTAAGCTCAAGAGCCTGATTTTCCAAAGGAGACCTATTCTACCTGTGCAAATTAAAAATTTCGAATTGGTTTTGTTAATTGAGAAATTCTGTAGAACATACTTCTTTTCACTTTACTTTTATTAATGTTTTTGTTAAATTTATTGGGGTGTGAACATACTTTCCTGTTGTCCTAACAGAGCCAGAAAAAATCCACTTGGAGTGACTTAAAGTAATTTGTGTATGTGGCGTATCTTACTTATTCATTATTTGGAACGGCTGGAGTCCCACTGTAGGGGATGAGTATCATCATTTTTAATTTGAATAATAAAAACAAAATATTAGAATTTAAAGGGGAACTTATAGTCTTCACTTTGGAGAAAGGTGAACTGGAGACATATTACCAGGGATGTTGAAAGAAACTATTTTCGAGTTTTGCACCGCACAGGGAGAAACACTTTCCAGAGCTCAGTGCAACCAAGGGAGGGCTAAGAACGCATCCCCTTCCTGCGTCTGCTTCTGAACGTCAGGAGAGGTTGGATGGACGTGGCACCTGATGACGTGATAAGAGGAACCTTCAGTGAGAAGGTCTGCATGACTTGAGGCACATTTTAGGTCTAAATACCCAGAATTATCTGATAGAGGCTATTGAACATGGGCTACAGCACAGATAACATTTAGGACATCATACTTTAGTAAAATAAGCTAGTCACAGAAAGACAAACACCATGATTCTGCTTCAAGGCAATATCTAGAGTAGTCACGCTCGTGGCAATAGAAAGTGGTATTTGGGCCCTGGCTCGTGTAGCTCAGTGGATGAGCGCAGGCTGTGAACCAAAGGCCGCCAGTTCGACTCCCAGTCAGGGCACATGCCTGGGTTGTGGGCCAGGTCCCCAGTACAGGGCGCTCGAGAAGCAACCACACACTGGTATTTCCCTCCCTCTCTTTCTCCTTCTCTTCCCCTCTGTCGAAGAATGAATAAATAAAATCTTAAAAAAAAGAACGTGGTAGGGGGTTCAAGGGCTGGGGGAGGAGGGAAGGAGGAGTTGTTTAATGGGTGTAGAGTTTCGGTTTTACAGGGTGAAAACGTTCTAGAGATGGACTACACAGCAATGCAAACATACTTAACACTATTGAACTTTACACTTAAATGCTTCAAATGGAAACTTTATGTTATGTCTATTTTACTAAAATTTAAAGAAGTCTTTAAACACGTTTTGACCAGATTTACTATGGGAATCTGCCATGAACTTGGTCCTTTACTATACCAAGTACTTTTCTCACAGTCAGAAACATCAATTGTTTACCACGCTCAACGATTATTCCAAAGGCCTGTAAGTTTATACGTTTATCTGAGAGGCTAAATGGTCTAGAATAATGGCTTTGGCTCTCGTTATTTCCCTTGTCTAAGAAAATTGTGTGTATTTTTTACTTTGACGGAACTGGGAGTTTGAGGAAGAAAATAATGGAAAGCCTTTCCACCAGGAAATTAAACGCCGCCTCATGCATTATTTGTGGGCCTGAGATATTCCCGTTTCTACCGCTGCCATGTGTTTTCAATACGTGTACATCAGCAGACACGTTACTCTCCGTATCCTGTCAGGCTGAAGATTTCAAAGCACTTTATGAATAACCATTTCCTGAGAGGTTAGCTTCTGGAAGCCACAGTCAGTTTCGCTGATAAGAGAGCATAAGCTTCATCCAGAAAGGTGTAGGGGAATGTGGAAGGAAACCTTATCCAGGTGCAAGGCAGGTGGAGAGAGCGAGGCATGATAGAACAGGAAGAGAAGAATACCTCCTTTGACCTTGTGAGGTACAGTTTATAAATATAATATAATAATAATGCTACTTATAATGGCATTTAGAAATGACCAATCAGTATCACCTTCCTTGAATAAATAAATGAGTCCAAGAATGGACCCACAAGGAAGCACGATACGTTGGTATTGTGAATTGTGAAGGAAGCTGGGATGCAGAAATAAATCGACAATAACAACAACACAACTTAGCTCCCCAAACTAAAAAGCTTCAGGCTTCTTATCCCACAGTCCTGTTGGACAGAAGGTCAGGCACAGATAAACTGGGTCTCTGCACAGGGTCTCACAGAGCAGCAACCCCCATCTAGGGCTGGGGGCCCTCACTGCGTCTCACCGACACTAGAGAGGAGGCAAAGATACAAGGGGGCCCACGATGAGGCAATGACCTTGGGGGTCATCTTAGAATTCTGCCTACCCTGCCACCTTAGAATTCAGGGAGAGATGTACGTAAGTAGGCAAGTGCTGGGAACTGAAATGGTAGATGCTGGGAGCTGTCCACTCGTAATGCCATGAGGCTCAGAGGAGGGGTTCTTGGCTCAGCGTGAGGGTATGAGAAATCTTGGCTAATCCAAAGCCACTTGAGTCGTGAAAGCTATGCATGACTAAGGTGGACAAACATGGTGGAGGGGGGCACGGATGAGCTCAGAAAAGAATGTAGAGAGAAGAGATTGGAGAGAGAGCGAGCAGCAGCAGACTAAGGCAAGCAATCCTAGAGAAACACGGCCTCGAAGGGGCAAGCAGAGAAGGAGATGAAGAATAATTAAAGAGCCATGAAGAGAATAAAGAGTAATATAGAGGCCAAGTAGGCAGAAACGATAAGTTACAACGAGAAATTACATTGAAGGTTTCCTGTGGCCACTGTAACAAAGCGCTGCAAACGAGGTCACTAGAAGCAAAAGAAATTTATTCTCTGACAGTCTGGAGACCAGGAATCTGATGTCAAGGTGTTGGCATGGCACGCTCTCTCTGAGGATTCTAGAGGAAGACTCTTTCCTTGCCCCGCCCTTGCGTCTGGTGGTTGCCTATAATCCTTGGCTTTCATTGGTTATAGATGCGTCCTGTCATTTTCTGCTGCTGTCTTACTGAGATTTCTCCCTGTGTCTGTGCCCAGATTTCCCTCTTCAAATAAAGACACCAGACTTGCCTGGTGTACTTCAGTGGATTAAGCACCAGCGTGCAAACCGAAAGGTCGCTGGTTCGATTCCCAGTCAAGGCACATGCCTGGGTTGCGGGCCAGGTCTCCAGTAGGGGGCGTGTGAGAGGCAGCTGATTGCTGTTTCTCTTGTGCATCAATGTTTCTCTCTCTCTCTCTCTCTCCCTCTCCCTTCCCCTCTCTCTAAAAATAAATAATATCTTAAAAAAAAAAAAAGACACCAGTCATTGGATCAGGGCCCACCATAATCCAGTCTGACCTCATCTTGGCTTGGGGACAACTGCAAAGGCCTTATATCTAAATAAGGTCACATTCCCAGGTTCCCAGACGAGAACTTGAACTTATTTTTGAGGGGGGGCGCAATTCAACCAATAATGATAACAGTGACTAAGAACAGTGACTAAGCACAGTGACTAAGAAGAATAGAGAGTACAAGAAAGATAAAAATTGAAAGGTGACCTCTCATTTTGCCAGGTTACCTCAGAGGTGAGCTCTCCCTAAGGAATGGGACCAGAAGCCAGATGTAGTGGTTGGTGGCGTTGGGGCTGTGCAGACATGGACGGCAGCGGGGGTGAGTGGAAAACTTAGAGGAATCCCTTTTAGATGAAAAGGATGTAGAAAAAGATGGGTATAGAAATCACCGCACCTGGGGGAACGTCTGGTAATTGCAGTAACTCACTGCTCACGGCCTCGGTGTTCTTCCTGAATTAGGGTCTGAGGCGAAGCAAGGCACCGCCGGTGGCCGTGGTCCAGGGGCTGAAATGCAATACAAAGCAGAGAATTGTCTGCGGCCGTGCGGGAGTCGGGAGAAGGGCGTCCCTGGAGGCCGGTCGCCCTTCCTCGTTCACCTCTATGCCGCATCCTTCTCTCTCGCACCACGGCCTCTGTACAAAGACAGGGGAAATGAGTCACAGCATTCTCACTTAATAGCATTACTATTTCTAACCATCTCATACAGCTCCCCAAATGTATGGGCACCAATCATCCATTTGTGTGAGTTGAACACATGCTAACTCCCCCTAGAGGTAAAATAGCACAGAACTGCTTTGCTTTACTGGAACAAGAAACCATAGATGTGATACTGGAGACACATAAATGCAACTATTTGTTATTTGGCTGACCTTTTTTTTTTTTTCTATCTCTAAAGGCAAAATGGAAATTCACACATATAGAGTCAATGTAGCCTGTGTATTTAAGAAAACAGAAAAATACTTTAAAATATTTAAACTGTCTAAGAGAATAGCATCCATTCATGTAAACAACTTTTGTGTGGAAAGAGAGATGGGGGCATAGGGCAATATTTTCTTCTCCCGTTGCATTTTGCATTCCATTTGTTTTAGGCATAATTGATTAATATCCCATACAACAAACGTCTTTAACTGGAGCAGAGGCCACTTCGAAAAGAATTACTCCTAATGATCCTCTCAGGATGTTTTCTTATTGTCAAGGCTCATAAAATGATCAAAATGCTAGGACGAAGTGCCTGGGAAAGTATTAGAAGCCAGGCAGACCGCCACAGAGCCATGAGAAAGAAATGAATATTCGGGAACTATAATTTTCTCATACTTTTGCCTGTTTAGAAACAGTGCCCACTCTCAAGCCTCAATTCGGGTTCCCATTTTAAAGTACCTCCTCACTTGTAGATAAAAAACATTTTAATTAAAGAGAACACAAGAGCCCCACCCGAAATTCAAATATATAAAAACTTAGAGTTGAAACAAACTTGTTAAAAGAAGCCCTGGGAATCTGCTGCGGCAGGTTTTTCTCCGCGGGTGTGGGTTGGGAGCATCCCCTTCAAAGTAACCCATAGGGAGGAGCGAGAACGTCTTTGTTGCCTTCGGCATGGAGTTACCCTTGGCTGGACTCGCCCAGCAGCCTGCTGTGAAACACGGACATTTCAGGTGGGCATTTGGATGACAGGAAGCAGAGAGCAGCAAATGGTGACAGAGTCCCTGGGCCATTTGAACGCCACCTGGATTCCAAAGTGTGACGGGGTGATTATACTTTTCTGATGATGTAAGATCGCGTAGGGACCGGTTAGGGATCTCTCGTCTACCAGAGAATTAGTTTCAAAGCCCCTCCTCACGCTCTGGGGTGATTCCTCATACATTTCAAGTATCACAGTTGTCCCTGGTATTTCAAAATAGACGTGGAAATGCACAACTCAGATTTAAAAAGGGAGGAAAAACCTGTGGCCTGGAAGATTCTAAAGTTTTCTGGGTTTCTGTTCTGCAACGTGATAGAGTCCCAACAAGAGGGGAATAAAACCCTGTTCAAATTTCAAGTCAAAGTGCAATTTATTATCATCGGGTGATGTAGAAGTTTGATTGAGTGGAAATGTGGCTTGTGTCTTTGTATAAACAAAACATATTTCAGAAACAGGTTTAAAAAATATGTGTCCTAAAGAATTGGCATCTTCTTGATAGAAGCACAAGGTTTTACCCAGAGCATCATTTCAGTTGGAAGCAATGGGCCTGCCGTGAGCCTAACAGGAATAGGGAAGGTCCATCAAATCATGGAGCAGGAGGGTTTAAGTGCAAGTGAATTCTTTTAAGCTCGTTCTGGTGGCTCCGACCTGGCCGTGAATTTGCATCCCGGCACCATTAGATGGCCTGGAGTTCTTAATTACCAAACAAATGGAAAGTTGCTGCCTGGTGCTCACAGCTCCTTTGTGGGTCATTCTTCCCAGAACATGAATGATTAATGGAATTTTCCCAACACAGTCAAAGTTGTTTACTGATGGAATTGAAGCTGAAATTGGCAAGGTCCTCGTAGGAAGACTTTTGCTCTAATGTCAGGGACCTGCCAAGCTCTCCAGATGAAAAATAGGAACAATTAGCGATGGCTAGGAGTCGGTCTGGAGAGTCTTAGGGTTCGGCCTCCAGTGAAAGTCATCTCGATTGGGACATTGTTTTGGAGGGAAGGTACTGATTCTTAGCCACTCTTTGTGGATTATAAATGTCAGTGATAGAGTCTCTGTTTTGATGAAAGCACTGTGCCCAAGTAAGTAGTAAGGTGGCGTCTTTCCAAAGGTTGAGCCAGAGAGAATGATCAGGCCCAGATCTGCTCATTTCAGCTCCACCAGCCCAGAAGTCCCAACATATTTCTGCTTAAAAGCTCAAGGCAGGTGGGCAGGGCATCAGAAGAGGTGTCCTTCTAGAAGGGGATGGTGGTTAATGCCTATCTTTACAGAGAGCTGTGACTCTGGAGACAGAATCTTTGTACTGATTTAGAAAGGAGGGGAAAAAGCGGTTAAGTCTAAAAACATAACCGGTCAGAGTTCATTTGTATCCAGCAGCACCAACCAAGTGCCAGGTAAGATGCGTGCTTGGGAAGTGTTCCTGGTTCTGGACTCGATGTGAATAACAGGATATCAACATGTTTCATTAGTTTAAATTGGCAAACCCCCGTGCCAAGTATACTGGATACCACTCTGTGTTGTTTTCCTGCTGCCTTTTGAAATCAGCACCAAACGGACAAGACAAAGGGTACGTTTTGATCTTTCTAAGAGCTCTTGGTGGCAGTTCTCCCTGCTTTGCAGAGCTTTCCACTCCCGAGTGAGCTGGTGTATCTGCACAGTTTCTTTCACCTATTCCAACGAAAGCGCGGGACGCTGTGCAAGCAGGCAGGTGCCAGGTGATTCGCTAGGAAACCATGTAGAGTAACCTCCTGCATCAGCACATGGTTCCCGTTTGGAAAGGGATGTGCGAGCTCTCTCAGGACGGTTCCAACACCATCAGAGACATGTAATCCTTCCCCCGGGGGGCAGAAGGAACAACAGGTCCCCAAGGGTCTCTCCTCACCAGGGAAGGAAGAGTTATTTCATAAAAAACACACTCTTCCTTTGCATTATTGTACTAGTAGTTCATAACAACTGATGAACAAAACTTTTTCGAGATGAAGGTAAGAATCCAAGAATACCTGACACCCCACTAGTGATTCATAAAGGGAGGTCCTCAGATAACACAGTGACACTCCCTTTGAGGTCCCCTGCTGTATCTGAAGGCCTTGACGTGGCCCATGCAAGCCTGGGGAGCAACAGAAGTGAGCACAGTTGAGAAGCTGTGTGGCTCGGGAAAGTTCCTTGAACTCACTGAGCTTCGATTACTTCGTTAGTCAAATGCAATCACAATCCTTCTTGATACACCATTATGGTAGTAATTAAATAAGGCCACCCACGTAACTGCAAAGCACAGTGCCTGGAACCCAGTAAGCAGTCAATAAATTGGCAACGTTATTGCCATTCTGATCGTTATCATGATTATGAAATAAAACTCGGGTTCTTCAATAACTCTACCATGTGAGTGGCCTAGGGTTTTTCTGTGTGTGTGTGTGTATGTGTGTGTGCACGTGCACACGCATGTTGAGAAATAACCGAGTGGACTTAATGCTCCACTTAAAGGTGGGGGTGTGTGTGTCTCAAATCTGAGACCAGAGTTCAGACTCTTCATGGTTCGGTGAACTTCATGACAGAGAGTTGAGGCCTCCAGAATAAAAAGCCAACGGATTATTGCACTTGGTGATTCCATAAAACTTATGAGTCAGAAAGAAAAGGGAATGAGCCGTTCTTGGAAGGTGGACTCCCGGAGATAATTGCTTACCATTAACTCCTCTGTTTTACTTTTTTCTTTATGCCACAACTAAGTTGTTTTTTTTTCCCAGTTATTCTGCAACTATGTGTCTCATATCTCGTTTGCTTGTTTGTTGGTTTATAAGACAACCTGGAAAAGTCATAGAATGTTTACAATGAAAAATCAAGTCTATACATTCAGCATAAGCATTTAGAAACTATCCATCTAGCAGGGCGAAGGTAGCCTAAAAGGAAACGCTACCTTCTTCCTCAGGCCTGGAGGGAGGGAGGTGGCAGAAGAAATTATATTGGTAGATACGATTAGGTAAAGAGAAGTAATTGAGGGATTTTTCTCTGTATCAAAGTTTGCCAAAACTCCTTTGGAATAGAAGCTGTGACTATAAGCTCGGCAAACTTGGGCAGGTTAGCTGACCTCCCCGTGACTCAGCCTTCCTCATGTCTAAATTAGGGATAATAATGGAGCCACAAGTGAGGGAAAGGAGAAACACAGGCAGGGGTCACACTCAGTATTATGAGCTTTGAGATTTCCAGTGGCTCATCCCAATACCTTGCCCATCTGAGATGTTTTGTCCTGCGACCCTGTGCCCAGGTCTCTGCCATGATATTTTACATATTTAAAAAGTGCTTTCAAGGACTTTATCATAAAAATAATCCAACAGCACTTTGAAAAATAGCAACCACTGTGAGTCTGCTCACCTCATTGTTTTTTGTTTACTCCTTTTTCTTTTTTTTTTTAAGATGAAAAATGGAGGGAAAAGGCAGATAATTGGTTATAGGAAGCCCTATCAAAACCCAGACTTTCCACCTGGGCAGGAAAGCCTTCCAAAGGGGAGTCGCTTCCTGGGGAGAATAATCCAGAACCACATCAGTGGTTTCATCTCACACTAATATTTGACCTGATACTGGTGTCGAAGTCACTGTGGTAAGAGTAAGGTGCAATCTCACGGGAGCCGTCAAAATTTTGATCCTACTCTCTACTGACTGCTTTGGTACCATTGTGGAGATGTAAGTCACCATATCAGCGAGCCACGCGCCGTGACTGCGTCATGCACACTTGCTCTGGGGACACTGGCGATTGAGGCTGAGTGGTTGGCCACTTCCCTGAAGTGCTTAGTTCAGAGACCTACAAATGCACCTACAGAGGACGTGTAATGCACACCTTCCACAGTAGTGCAGACACGCGTTTCTTTCCAGATCACTGCAGGCTAGCGCTTCGGAGGCTTGCTCCCGGGAGTGCACCCCCAGCTCGGCTCTGGTTTTGAAATGTAGGGACTGAGCCTTCATTCAGGCGGGCGCTGTGCTTTCAAAAAACTCAGTGTACCCAAGTTCCTCGCGTGTGGTGAGGAGATATTCCTCCAGGAGATTTCACTGCGCTCAGTGGAAAGCTGTCAAATGCTTACTGCTGAAGTAAGCGAGGGAGGAAGACGACGAGAAGGGTTTGGATTACTGGATTCATTACTCAAGGCTTGAAGCAAAAAGCGATGGTGCCTTGTTTTTTCCCTGAGCCCTGTATTAGTGTGGGCTTCAGCTATCCGTGCTTGCCCAATCAAAATGTGTACTGCAGGGAAAATAACTTTCAGTGAGGACTTTGGGGACCAGAACTCACGGTGTTACTCCGCCACTAACCATTTCATAGTGGGTCACTCTTTTTCACCTGTGTGCTACCCAGGCTTAACCTGTGAAATGGAAGTGTTGGGATAGATTGTTTGGAAGGTCTCTATGTTTTTGAACTACATTTATGAATTGTAAAACTAATTAGGTATGACAGACCTAATTCTTCTTAAAATTTCCTGCTGTAACAACATGGGGGGGGGGGCGGGCAGAGGATAAAGAAGGAAGGAAGAAAAGGAGAAAAGAAACAGAGAAAAAAATCTTAGCAGCACCCTTGGCGTTGCTTCAGGGGAGGATGAAAGAATACATGCCTGTGTCTGGATGCTTGTAGAACGGGGTTGGGAGGATGGACTCGGAAAGCGGAATGCTTAGGTCTACGTTCTACCTCAGCTACTTGCGAACTGAGTTTCCTCAAAGTGCTCATTTTTCTGTGTGTTTCAATTTCGTCATCTACAAAATGGGGATAGTAGTAGGAGCTACCCAAGAGGGGTTATGTCATCTGTGCCTGGTCAAGAACAGAGAATCCGCTCTGACTTCAGGATATATATTTTAGGTGGAAAAATAAAATTAATTTATACCATTAATGCAAGCAATGACAAAAGATATCTTCCTGTACTTATTTTTCGAAAGAGAAACATTTACAGGCTAGTCAGAAATGAATTAGGAAGGTTCTCAATAGGGACTTTGGGTGGAGGCCGTAAGGATGGGGAGGAAACTTGACCAAGACCATCAGTTCTATGGGTTTGACTTCTGAACGATGTCAAAATTTTACATATTAAAGAATGGCATTGTCAACAACTATACATGCCCCCTAAAATGGAATAAAACAAAAATAAATAAACTTAGCTTTTCAGTGAAGTTGATGATGGAGGAGAGAGAATCATTATATCAAGTAACTTTTGGGCAATATTCTGACAACATTTTTAGTGGACTGAGGTCAGAAGAAATGATAAATCTTAAATTATATAGAAGGGTTATAGTTGGTAGTGATATGTATTGTTATTTTGAATTTTTTTTCTGTATATAGGATTAGAGGCCAAGGATTTCATTGTAAGGAAAATATTACCTTATTTTTTGGACTATAAGATGCACCTTTTCCCCCAAATTTGGGAGGAAAATAGGGATGCGTCTTATAGTCCGCATGTAGCTTACCTGGCTCACATTGGTGAAATATTATGTTATTTATGTTATTAAATATTTTACCACATTTTTTGCTTCAAAAGTTTCTTTCCTATTTTCCTCCTCTAAAACCTAGGTGCATCTTATGGTCTGAAAAATACTGTAGTATTTTTTCATTAAGTTAAAGTCTTTAACATTAAATCTATATTGGAAACATTAATATGAACTCAGGTTATATTTGACTATGTTTTTATTTTATCTGTCTCTCTATGTCTCTATCTCTTCATCCATCTATCCATCCATCTATCCATCCATCCATCCATCCATCTATCCATCCATCTATCCATCCATCTATCCATCCATTCACCCATCCATCCATCTATCCTTAACCTAGAAACAGTGATACTCCAGCAGCAGGAAGCATACCCAACCACATAGATTTTGGTTCCTAAGTACCGCTGATGTTTTTAAATAAAGAGGTGGGGGAGAGTCTTCCTAGAGAAAACTCTGATACCAGATTTCATTTGGAGAAAGGAAAGGGGAGCCAGTGGCATGTGGCAGTGACAGAAAACAAAGGCACGTGTCAAAAGCTCACAGCACCTACGCAGAAGGAAATCACACTGCCCAAAGTTGGTACCTCAGAAAGAAAAATCATAATTTATTATACTACCTTAAAAACACAGCGACACTGGAAAGGAATAAAACTGTATAAAGTAGACAGAATGTCCACCTCTTCTTTAGAGAACAAGGCTAGCTAATAACTATACAAGGAACGATGTCATTAGAAGATCACCAATTTGCAATGTTTACATCCCCCCGTTACTGATGTAACCAAGGAGCATCGGTGGAGGGTAAAACTGTGACGTGGGGGGTGTTGGGGCGCAGTTTATTTGCACAGTGCCGGAGTGTCACTGCTAAAGGCAGATGATGGCCTACTGAGAGATACCCACACCCTAACCCCCAGGCCTGTGCCTATGTTAGGCGATATGGCAAAAGGCAGTGCAAGCCACAGGTAGAATAAAAGTTGCTAATCATCTGACCTTAAAATATGGGGATCGTCTCATTTCTACTTTAAAAGAAATGCAGGGGATAGGAGGAAGAGATAGCAGGAAGACCCATCTAAAAGGAGGCATGATCTACAGTCAATTGGCCTAGAGTCTTTCAAAAGTCAATCTTATGGTAAATAAAAGGTAGGATTGAATTCCTCTGGCTTAAAAGAGACTAAAACGAAAAAGATGAAATGTGAGAACCTAACAATCAACAAAAGTAAAATATTAATACATGCATACTCAGTAGCAACTGAAACCCAAGGACAATGTGATAAGATACCAGTGATTCACTGAAAACAAAGCTTACTTCCTGGAAACGGGGGGGCGGGGTGGGGGCATTTCAACCATTTGCTTGCATACCAAACTGGTAGGAGCTTCGCAGCATTGCTCAGCTTTTGGGAGCAGCCAGACTTCCTGGCTCCGTACTGGATGAAGATCCAAAGTAAACTCTCTTAGCGTGCTACTTTCAGTTTTATCGATATCCCGTCAGTACTTTTGCATAACTCATTTAAAAGCCAGCAACCTCCAGTGGAGATCCGTGTCATTTGCACACAACCAGGGCAGAGTGGAGTCCATGCTTTGAGGTAGATGCTAGGACCTCACAGAGGACTGTTGGAGCAAAGCCATCTCTTTGAGAAGTACTTCTTTAGAGCCCAAACGTTGTAATAAAATATGTTATCCTGCACATCAATTTAACCCACACTTAGGTCAACTTTGAAAGTACTAAAGTGTAGTTGCAAGGATCTGAGTGATGCCTATACACCATTTAATGGTTCTCACTTCTCTTTTGCAAAAGATTATTTCGGTTGATGATACGTCGTTGTTGCTAATTTTCTCTTGTACTCTTTCCCATGAATCCTGACTCTAAAAAGAATGAACATCATCAGTTCAGAGCCAACATAGAAATGATCAAAATTGGGGAATTCATTTGCCTAGAAGCAGAGGCCCGTGTTTATTTTAACTTGATTCCCGGCAGAAGGCAACTGGACGTGACTAGTACTGCCTTCTTTGACCCATTTGAATACATACTTTAGGACGGTAATGTTTTTTTTATTTATTTTTAGAGAAAGGAGAAGGGAGGGAGAAAGAGCAATGTATGGTTGCCTCTCACATGGCCCTCATGGGGACCCGGCCCGCAACCCAGGCATGTGCCCTGACCGGGAATCGAACCGGGATCCTCTGGTTCCCAGCCTGCGCGCAATCCACTGAGCTACACCAGCTGGGCAGGACAGTAATGATCTTAACGGGCTCCATAAAGGCATTGCCTCTGCGGATACACAAAGTTTCCAAGACCGGAAGTTCTGTTTTGAAAAACACGAAAGAACAACCTCCCACCCACGACTACCATATCCTTTCCCCTTTAAAGTGCAACGCCGCTGCACTTCAGTGAGTCTGAGAGTCGCGACACCTGTGAAAGTAATGGGATTACTCTGGCACCACAGTTCACTGGCTAGCCTCATTCCGGAAAATTCATCTTCCTTAATGTTGTTCCAGTAAGGCGCGGCGGCGGCCCTAACCAGTGAGGAGTGAGTTCTGCTGCTCTGCGAGGGAGGGGCCTGGCAGAGCCCCGGGAAGGAGGCATGCGTGAGCTTGGAGGAGCAACTGAGTAAAACAATCTCAGATCCGCCACTGGGCCCAGGGGAGTCAGATAGTTTCAGTTCTGTGACGATGTGACAGGTTTGTCCCCAGTGCGCGGTGTGATGGGGCACGCAGACATTCGCACCTGCCCACCTCTGGGTCTGGCCAAGAGGGAATTCTTTCCTTCGAGCCGTTTCAGTTAGCAACCATTCATTTCACTAGGTAGCCATCACTACTAAATCAAGGAATGCATCACAGACTCCGCGCTCGGGTTCATCGACCAGTAGGAAAGAAAATGTAAGCAATGCTCAGATGTTGTATTTGAGTGCAGTGTGGTGTTAAGAGTTCGTATAGGCTAAGGGACTGGGGAGAAGAAAGGGGACAGACACATATAACCTCCTGGGGCAGACCCTTCTGTGAAGATGGGATGCTTCGTGGAGTTGTGAAGGATCGGTACCCACCCAGACCAGGAGAACAGGCTGAGCAGCTGGGATGTTTCTAGAACCCGTAAGGGCTTCACAATAGCACAGAGGAAGTGGGTGGTGGGAATGATGCTCAAGGTCACAAAGAACGTCGTGAGCCACGCTCAGCAGTCAGGGCCAGGCTGGAACAGGCAGATGGTACTTTAGGCACATCCTGGGGCAGCCGTGTGGGACAGGCACGGGAGATGCAGGATGGGGATGCCAGTTAGTTTGCTGTGATGGTGATTCCAGGAGAGACCTCAGGAAGGACTGACCTCCGAGCAGGGCTTGTGCTGGAGACGTGG
This sequence comes from Micronycteris hirsuta, assembly GCA_004026765.1. Classification (NCBI taxonomy): domain Eukaryota; kingdom Metazoa; phylum Chordata; class Mammalia; order Chiroptera; family Phyllostomidae; genus Micronycteris; species Micronycteris hirsuta. The sequence continues at coordinate 33,796 of PVJI01002474.1, read as the reverse complement.
GGGAATGAGCACTGATAGAAACGAAAAAGTTAAACCCACACACTCAGAAGTCATTTGTCCTGGCCTGGCCGGAGGTACAGGGATGGGGCCGTGCACACAAGCTGTGCTGGTGTTTAACAGCCACAGCTAGTGCCAAACTAACATGCGTAGCTCGGGGCTGCTGACTAATTGCAAATCAAAGTTGTGGCTTTATGACATGGACGTAGTTTCAGTTCCCACTGACAGTCAAGCTGATGGCCCTTATGCAGGAAAGGATGATAAATATCGGAAGGACCTGTTTCCATCATGAGAACACCACAGACCAAGTACACATGGCAGAAAGGGGAGGAAAAGTTTAGGGGTGCAAGGAGGCCCGCTTATCAGAATCTTATTTACAGAAAACATACACACACGTTCGTGGATATCTGAGTAAGGATGTCCGTTTCGTCATTGATGAAACAGTGAAAAATCGAAAGCAAGCTGAATCTTCATTGAGAGAGGACTGCTTACATAAAGCATGATGTATCTGCACAGTGAAACCCCATGCAGATGTTCACATCTGCCGTAAATCTCCAGGACCCAAAATGGAAAAATATCTGAGATACAGTTTTCAGAGAAAGGGCAAATTCCTGATTAGAATGTATTCCATAGGGTGCTCTTGGAAATGCATAGGAAAACCTTCATTTGGGGCATCCCGCTGGGAAGGGGATGGGATTTGCAAGCTGGGGGCGAAAGGGCACCGTCACTATAAACCAGTGCGTCTAACGGAATCATCCACCATGGTGAGCACACGAAATGTGCCCAGTGCAACCAAGGCACTGAATTTTAATTTTTATTAATTTAAAGATAAACATGTGTTTCTTTTGTAACCATAAACAACCACAGCAATGATAAAAAGCACGTGGGTGGGGCAGGAAGACCCCCTGTGTAAATCTCTTGAGTTCAAATTCCTTCCACTCTCCTCGTAGAAAACAGGTTGTATTGTTAGGAAACCGCATGAGCAGATTAAGGTATTGAGAATACACACATACTCTCTCTCTGTCTCTCTCTTTCTCTCTCTCTCTCTGTCACTCTCTGTGTCTCTGTCTCTCTCTGTCTACAGGGGACTTATAGAAACGTCCAGAGCGAGAAAGAAAAGGAAAAAGCCCAAAAGTGCTGGAGTGTGATATCCTCCTCACTACTACCAAGTGCCACGTTTCTCTTCTGATGCCACAGCATCCAGTCCTGCACTTCTCCCTGACTTGCTAACTAGTTCAGCTGAGGAATGGAGCCAGCCTTAGAGGGATCTCACATTAGAATATGAAGGTGTCGTTCCTCTGGTGACAGACAGGGCCACCTTGTCATCCAGATCCTGGGACTCTGAAGGCCTCTGTTGCGAATCCCAGAGAGAAGTTGCATCTTAGAGAGTTACATGAGTGAGGCTCTGAAACTCCATTTCCCCTATGCCCATTGCACGCGTTAAAATAAATGTCCGTCTGCAGCTTGCAGTCTCTGATGGCGGCAAGGTATGCAGTTTCAAGCTCAAAAGGTAGCAGTGTGCCTGCGTTCTTAGTGATCAGTGGGCAGATCGGAAAGGAGAGGAGCGATTCCCCTAGAACAGCGATTTTCAACCTTTTGTTGAATTCATGGCACACATAAACTAAATACTAAAATTCTGCAGCACACCCAAAAATGTATTTTTTGCCCCTGTGATCAAAAATAGGTCTAATTTTGATTTCTCCCCACTGGAGGCTCACTGTTGTGCTGGCTGGTGTCGTTTTTTAATTTGACCATCTAAAGGCAAAGAGGGCAATGCCCTTGAATAAATAGCCAGGTATCGTGTGTGTTAAACACGCCTGGGGCACACCCGTCTGCGGCGGCACACCAGCGGAAAGTCGCTTCCCTGGAAGGTGCCCACTATAGACAGTGCCGCAGCCCAGCCTGCGCTCAGTGGGTGCCCATGAAGCCCAGGGGCAGAGAAGTGGACCTTACGAGGTTTCGAGATGCTTCTTCGAGCCATTGGATGCTCCGCCACTTGCTCCAGAACTTGCAGAAATAAGGACACATATGGGGAGGAGTGCCTGAACATTGGAAGGCGACACAATTTCAAAGCTGAATACTTGGAATGGGAAAAGCAGGTTGCATTTTCGTCTACCAAGGGCCGGAGGGCGCGGAGTCAGCTTCAGCGTTCGGAGAGGGAGCTGCGCCACGGTCCTTCCGCACACACAAGACGCATCCCTTTTAACGTAGCCCGACTGCTCATTGCCAAGGCGTTCTTATTTCCAAGCAAAGTGAGTCCACAGACGGCATGTAGCCTTTTAAAGAACTGCTTAGATCCCACGTATTAAGAAACAAATACTGTCACCTAAATCAGCCTACCTGTAATGACAAAATGTAGATTTGTTTGACATACTGTGCGGAGATATTTGAAATTGCTAATAAGCCTCTCAGGCTGCTCGCTACATGAAAAGAAATTAAATCTGCCTATTGTGAAGAAATCGCACCCACCTGCGAGGTATTAAAACACGCGATGTTTCTTTTTAAGTATTTTCTTAAGGCAGGCCTTGAGGAATATTTGAGAAATGATGCGAAGTTGACGGCTTTTTTTAGCCTTAGCAAAGCCATTTGTAGTTGCAAATGCCATTCTGAGTGGCCTCTGGAGTGGAAATGGCATCTTCGCAGGGTGTTTAAACACCAGCCTGCCTCCATGGTGGGGAGCGGGGCATAATGCTGCTCCAACAGAGTAATTGCGGGGGAAGAGAAACCTCTTCCAACACGAGGCCTCAGAGAACGTGCAATTAACAAGTACATTCAAGGAAAGTCCCCGTTTGCGTAACTGATCAATTTAGCAGGTTTGAAATGTGTCACATGACAACGGAAAGTCCTTATGCACTTGGAATGGTACGTGTTTGTTTGTTTTGTTTTTTTTTAATCCCTTGTTTAATCCATCATTGAAATGATGCATCAATTTGAATCTTTTAACTTGCATGACATCACGCCCGGTGGGAGAGAGCTGAAATTAATCAAGGTAATTCTGTTGTATGACCTGCGTTGGCATTTTCACTGATGGAGCCAGGAAATGGCCTAGCTAATAGTCCATTTTGGAGTATTCTAAGATCTTAGCAATTCCATATTTAAGGAGGTTAATAGGATACTAATTGGGGCCTAGGTGAAAAGTTCACCAGGAAAATGAACTCACCTGGAGATGAGGACCGCACGCAGTCCAGTGACCTCCTCTTTCCCACTACACCCCCGAACGCCTTCACCTTGGAGCTCGGAGGCGAAGACACCGCACTCTGCGGGGGACTTGGACAGGCAGCACGCTGTCTCCTGGCTCCCGGGTAACAATGGTGGCCAAATGCCAGGGTCACAGGCCATCGGCAAGATCAGCTTTCTGCTTTTATGAAACGGAAGTAAGGAAAAAAAAAAAAAAAACAACCCAAGGGGGAAATTCATATCGAAAATAAGGCCTCTTCCAGAGCTGTTATGAACTTTTAGGAAAAACACGTTTTGTGAAGAAGTTCCTTTTTAAAAAAAAAATCAACTTCTATTCATCACCTCTGCAGAAGTAGAATTAAACCATTTGTTTTGGGAAAAAACGTGAAATCCTAGACATGGGTCATTATTATTGACTAGCTGCTATTCATCAAGACCAGTATTGAAGAGTTGATACTATTCTTTCTCAATTTTCTCCCCTGTAAATATCTGCAATAACTCCTGGGTGACTTGGGGAATTTATCAATATAAAAGGCAGTGCTCTGAAATATTTCGGGTGCTCCCAACTGCCTCGTGGCCCCTCCGGCAATGTTAGGCTCTCCTAACCCCATCTTGGCATTATCATTTCTCACCTGGTTCTCCTTACAGAGCACCCCGAGATAACACATGCGTCCCTCAATATTTCCTTAGCTTCTTACGTACAGAAAGAGTTAATCATGGTCCTGCCGTAAAAGGCTTATGGCATGTCTTTCTGTCTCCCTCTCGATGTGCAATCTATCTCCCAACTTTCCAGAAGCAGCCGAGATTTTTAAAAACAGCTGTAATCTGCGGTCATTGGTGGCGGAGTCGACTGTTTGCCAAACTATTACCATAACTGTCAACCGAAATCAGAAAAATAATCTCATTGTGCTGGACAGATGCGTTTCCTGCATTATTGATATAGTCGCTCCAGCGTAATAGAGAAATATGAAGCATTGTTCTATTTACACAAGGAGATTGGCCAAGTCCTTGAAAGTGAGCATGAGGGACAGGCACTTACAGGAAGTGAGATATAGTCAACTCGGTAAAACTTATGTGTCAGGGACACGTGACCCCTGGAGTCAGCAGGAGACTCTCGGAGCGATCCCTCCCCACCCCCGCCCTGGCTTCCAGGACCCTTTTGTGGTTTGTTCTCAGACTGAAAGCGCTCTGACCTGATGGAATTTGCTAGGCATTCTTTCCCTCTCACCCCCTGTCCCCAAGCATGTAAACTGTTCTTCTGTGATCTACACACACCTCTGGGAAGTTAGGGACCGGCCCCAGGCTGTATCCCATTACAGAATAATTGCTTTCGTTTAATTCAAGCAGATGATTTCAACATTCCATGGGAACAAGGAGTTAAATACACCGCGTGCCTCCTGGCTTTGCAAGAAGGCTCAGCCACTGCTCCGCCATAATTGGAGCTATGAATAATGCTGAGCGATTGTTGGTTGAGCACGCAAACCGTGAAGTACCAGGCACTTCACATTTATTAACTGTAATCCACAGAACATGCCGGCCAAGGTAGGGATACCTTTTAAAATCTCCATAGTACTGCTGAAGGAATCGATGTTCAAAGAGGTTTTGTAGATGGCCTGAGGAGGCCACGCAGCTCTTAAATAATTGATCTGGACTCTGAACCTAAGCCTGACTGCAGAGCTCAGTTCCCCTGGCTCATGTTTCCTTCCATTTTATTGAGATAAAGGCAAAAATGTATTACGCATTGGAATATTTGCTTCTGTCTGATGCACGTTCCCCAGATATTTATAATAGCACCAGAAAAGCTATTTTCCTTACAGAAACAAAAGACTGTCATTGCTAACCTATCCACACACCGGAGGGCATTTAAAGAGGTGGGTGGAGACCTCAGCACCAATTCTGAACGAACCCATCACAAGCACGCAGACTCTGCCCTTGGTAAGGTAGCTCCACAAGCTTTTGGACAGAAGTTTGTGAATTCTGACAGCTGTGTCCCGAGCACAAGGCGGGCAGCCAGAAGTCTGAATTCTACCCTGAGTGAGTCAAAGCCTCCATGGCTTAGCTTTCTCTCTTTTTATGAAAATAACGCATAATCCTGACATACTTCTTACCAACAGCGTGGGAGTTCATTTTTTAACCAACCCAGAAATACATTGTAAGCAGAAATTCCTGTGAACGTGTTGCACAGTGCCCTTAGTGGGAACTTAAAGTGATATTAAAATGAAAAGCCATGTGACAAATTAATTACTCTCCTCCCAAGTTCTGTTATCACTGCTGCTTTTTTCTTTTGTTAATTATTATTTCCAGGGAAATGGGTCAGCGCTTTGAGATTCTGAGACAAAAGTGGGCGTGAGTAATGAAGCGGGTTGGAAAGTCCCCTTTATTCCAGGGCTGTTCTCACACTATTTATTTCAGTTCCTCCCGGGGTATGATGGCTTTAATCCAGCCACAGTCTGGCTGCACTTGCGCCCTGGTCTTGTCATGAGGAGACTCCAGGGTAGAGGACACCCTGGCTGGCTGGCTGTCCTGCATGCAGTCTCAAGGTGGTGGCCAGAGCCCTGGCTGGGTAGCTCAGTTAGCTGGAGCGCCATCTCTTTACTCAGAGGTTGCAGGTTCAATCCCTGGTTTGGGGCACATGCAGAAGTCAGCCAATGAGTGCATGAATAGGTGGAACAGCACATCAACATCTCTTTCACACGCACACATGCACATAAATCAATCAAAAGCAATTTTTAAAAAGTTTAGCATCAGAAGTAACTGAGCGAATTAGCCATCGCAATGGAGGGGACCATAGGCACCACATTTAGGAACCAACGACCTGCAGAGTATAGGCCTTGGGTCTTTCTGGGGCTACAGCGGGCAAGCCCTGTTGGGTCTGGCTGCTTTCCTTGCTCATCTGCTGTCTTTCTGACTGAGAATCGCTCACCCTGTGGCAAGAAAAGGGAAGCAAACGCCACAAATGCGAGAGGCAAAGAAGGGTAACAGAGGCCAAACGTGGAAGTAGGGAAGGAAATGAAATAGAGCAAAATAGAATTTTGTTTTTAAAACAAATTCAAACAAGGACATCCCTCCACTCAACATCCCACATATACGTACGTATTTCTCATTTTCACAACAAGTATCTTGCCTCCTTTCTCAAAGCATTTTCTTACAACAATGTATACAAGAAGGATCAATTATGTAATACAGCCCATTTCTGAAAGGTAACATTTCCCCTGAAATACAAAGGCAAAATAAAAATTATTCAACTAGGCAAGGAAAAGATGGTCTGCTGGGTTTCCACCGCCCCCTACCCCCCGTTCTATCAGTTTTGTAGTGAGAATTTAACTATTCTGTCAAAATCTACAGGGATTTTTTCTGTTTCCTTTTCAATGTGTTTTTTGTTTGTTTGTTTGTTTCACATATTTTGAAGGTAAATATGCATTTAGGATTGTTAGTTTTCTCTTGATGAATTGATTCTTTTAGTATTATGAAATACCTTTCCTTATCTCTACTAAACTCTGTCTTAGAGTCTACTTTCTCTGATATTGATGCAGCTGCATTAGCTTTCTGAGTTATTGACTGAACGGTGTATCTTGTACTCTTTTATTTTCAAACTACTGAGTTTTCATATTTAAAGTGTGTTTTTTGTAAATAGCATATAAATAAGTCCTTCTTTTAAACTCCAATCTGATCATCTCTGCCCTTTAATTGGAGTAATTAGTCCATTTGCATTTAATATAATAATTGATGTTCTTTTTAAGTCACCTTTCTATTTGTTTTCTTTTATCTCATTTGTTGTTGGTTCTTTGGTTTGTTCTTTCCTGACTTCCTTGAGGGAGGGGGTCCCGTATCTTTTAATATTCTATTTATCTTGTATATTGACTTTTTAAGCTACTTCTCTCTTTTTAGTGTTTGCTGTAGAGATTAAAATAATAAGCTCTAAGTCAGCATGGTCTACAGTTAAATCACATGAAGCTCCCTTATGCCCAATGTCAGTTTCTTACCATAGTATCACTTGTCCTGGCTTTAAAAACATTTTTTTTTCCTAGGACTTTAAATACTAATCCTATAGACCAGCAGTTCACAACCTTTATTCTGGGTCACAGAACTTTTAGAGAAGCAGAGAAAAGCTCTGGATCCCCTAACACGTATAGCACACAAATAATCACATACAGTTTTCATGCAACTCCAGGAAGTTTACACCCACATGGAAGTCCAGTTGATGGGCTGCTTGTGGAGGATGAAGTTTACCTTTTTTAACCAGCATTAATCTGGAGTCTGAAGTGGAAGCTTGTTGACAGCACTTGAAAAACAAATCAGAAAGAATAAGAAGGATGAAGCTTAGCAGAGGAAAGAGAAGAAACAATATAAATTAAGAACTATTCCAAAATCGATTTATTGATGTTTTTAGAGCACCCAGTTCTCATGTTCCTGCCATGGGTCATACGGAGTGCCAATGTTTTTACCAAGTGCCATAGAGAGTTATCTTGAAATCTCCATATAGCCCATGAGATTTTGAATTTATAAACTGTTATATCTTCTAAGATATAAGCTCATGTAAGATATAAGATATGGAATTTAGATGTTGAACAAACTGGTTTCTAGATAGTTGGACTGACTTGTCCACAATTAGAGGCACATACGTAGATCCTGATCCCAAACTACCGGTCTTTCCTACACTCCAGATGGTCGGATACATTTTTGATCATCTTGTTGCCTAAAAACACTCATTTTAGGCAACAAGTTCATGACAGTCACATTTAGACCATTCTGGTGCAAATGTAATTCAGTAACCACGCCTTTGGTGTGGTTCAAAGCAGCAAAAGTGGCTGCTCTGTGAGTAGAACTGGGAGACACGCTTTCCTCGGAAGCTGGCTCCCTGGGCTCAACGCCTGCTCTGAGCACCGGGTGGTACCGTTCATAGAACAATCCCTGACAAATTGATGCCTCCTCCAAGTGAGGTGGGACTCATTGCTCTGCTCGCGAGCCCCGTAAATTATTGCCCAGTACATTTCCTGATGACCCAGGTCCATCTCATGGACAAAATTTGGCTTCTTCACCGAGAAACATGGCACCCTGCTGAGATACAAGTGCATACAACTGGACACTGGTGTTCAGGTCCTTTCTGCTGACCTTTTTGCTGGATGGATTTGAGGGAAAGCTGTGCACCTCAAAATGTCTTTTTCACTTAAACCGAAAATAATGTCTCCTCAAAAGATAGCTAATACTTACAAAATAGCTCTTAAAAATGTGCCCTTAAAAGAATTGTGAGAGGAAAGTTCTTTTTGTCCTTACACCGCTCTTTCTGAACCATGTATAGAGACTCCAGGAAGTTACCAAAACAATTAAGAATTGATGCAATTAACCTTTGTATTTTGGTTTTGACCCAGCCTTTATAACTGCCTTTTAAACTCTGGAGTACCCAAGCCCAGAATGTAGGCGTGTTTGTTTATACATGCACGCACACACACACACACACACACACATTTACTCTTGCACACATCCACCAACTGCAATAGCATTTTTAATTGAAAAGCATAAATTTGGACTGCTAAATCTATTAACGATTTGTTTTAATTAGGAACCCAGCTGCTTCCGGAGATTTAGCAGTCTGGGTTTCGAAACTTTTGCCATACTGGAAATGAGTCTCAAGTGCGTTCCTTCAGTCTTTCAGATCAGCATTTTTAAAGACTTGTTGGGAAGGTAACGACAAACGCTTCTCCGCTGTAAAATCACAGCTGCCTTTGTCCTTGGGTGAGGACGGGGCTGCTTCGCTGCTGTGGCCAGCGCCCTGCCCCTGACCTCTTCACTTGGGCACGTCCAGTGCAGCAAGCTGCCTGATCTTCAGATCACCTTGCTTGTAGACTCGCCAACTTGGCTCACGGAGATGCGGCATCGTGGCTCCTGTTGAGGTCCCCGCTTATCCCACTGTCGGTAGGGGGAGCTCTTACGTAATCGAAGTCAGCTTCGCTTCATTTTTCCAAACACTTTGCTAGCAGAGAACATTGCTCTCTGCAAAGCAGTTAAGTGAAGTTGGGTCTGAGGAACAACAGCATTTTTTAGCTCTTTTCTGGTATTCAGCTAATGACAGCAACATAACTTGTTATTTGGGCAACGTCAAATGGAGGATAACACGTTCTGTGCCTCAGTCAGCATGGAAGGTATCCATTAGTCTCACTCACTCACTCATTTGCTCGTTTATTTATCCCATTCTTATTGATCGCCTGCTATGTAAGAATGCAAGGTGTTAGGAATATAGAGATTACTGAGGCACTGCTGCTGCCTTTCAGGAGTGTGTAGTCCAATGGATAAAACACAGAAGCAGAACAAATAATTAGTGCAGAGTGCGATACATGGGGGTGTTTATAAAGTGCATCCGGGACATGGGCAAGAATAAGTGCGATGGGCGTGAAGGGAAGGTGCTCAGGAGAGCTTTTGTGTTCGGGGTATCAGAAATGTGCTCACTAGATATGCGTTGCATGGATATTGAAAAAAGGAAGTGTGAGCGAATGAATGAGGGAATGAAGAACTGATTAGAAAGGGAGATGGGAAAGAGCAGGCGATGGAGGAAGAGTGAGGGGGATAAGGGGCTGAAGAAAGGGCAAGCCTGATATGGTTAGCGTACCATGGAAGGGGCTGGCATGGCGCCCAAGAGGTGAGGCTCACAAGAGACAAAAGGAAATGGTTCATGAAAGGCTTTCTGTGCCATGCCAAGGCGCTTGGACTTGACCATCAAGAAGCCACCGGACCAGGGGAGCGATTAAGCCAGATCTGTATTAGAGAAAGGTCATTTGGACATTGCTTTATATGATGGTGTAGGAATGTAAGACGAGAGGCAGAACAGAAAAATAGTCTGGAAAACATTTTCAGTGGTATGAAGCTTAACTATAAGTCTAAACTAAAGCTTGTGACAGATTGGAAAGCTATTTAGAGAACAAACCAGTAGGACCTAGAAGCTAATTGCATGTGGGACATTAGCAATGTTGAAGGAAAAAATAATCTACACTGTCCTCCTCCACGAGTCCAGGTACACGTCTCTGTGGAGAGCCATGTTCCCACACAGAAATATACACAGATCTGCTGTAAGAGTTGCCCGATGGCTCTTTGAAGAAGTCACCTGGAGAAGCCATGCAGCAACTCAGAAAAACATCAGAATGGAGTAAATGTTTAGACTAGCCAGTGTGAATATTTGTATCAATTCAATTATAGGTGGAATATTTAGAAATACTCTATTTAAATTCAAAGAACGATTAAATTATGCCAATGCGTTTATTGATCACTTTACAAAGAAGTTAGTTCAGCATCGATAAAATAGGAAATAACTCTAGAAGTTGGTGATTGACAGCCCGTGGGGCCTCTCCAGTGCATACCTGCTTCTGAAATAACATTTATCGAATAAAGTTTTATTGGAACACCACAAAGCTCATTCATATTACTGTCTATGACTGCTTTCACGCTGCATTGGCAGAGTTGAGTAGCCATGACAGAAACGATACGGCCCCCAAATCCTGTCCCTCTATAGTAAGAGTTTATCAATCCCTGAAAGAGAATTTCAGAACGTTCTTACCTTGGAGATAGCTGAAAACAGGAAATCAGAGGGAAAAAATGCCTCACTTATTTGGAAAACTGGTGTGCTGTTGTCCCGTGGTTTCTGGGCTCTTGGATGAGAGAGGAGAAATGTTCAGAACTTGGTAGGACACGGATTCATGCAGGCCGGTGCCCGGTGTGCTTTGGGAGGAAGTTCCTGCGTGGGCGGCCAAGAGCAGCAGGTAGGCACGTGGGGGGAACGTTAGTGGAACCTACAGGCATACACAAGGTCCGGGCACCCCGAGAAGCAGCCACAGGAGGGCAGCAAAGTCACATGACATTAAAAATATTTACATAAGAGTCCTCAGAAGTGTGTGGACTGAAAACGCCATCCGGCATTGAGCGTGATGGCCACCGGTCTCCAGTGGGCACTTCTTCAGCCTGCGTCTGTGTGCCCAGTGATCTGTCAGGGATGCAAATGAAGAAATATTCATCCATAAGATCCGCTCCTGGGAGAGGCCACATATGTAACGACAGGAAAGCACTTTGATTAGGACGCGATGTGTCAGTATCAGAGACTGAGAATATGTATCTCCTGGAAGCACTGTGGATACATGTCCATAAGTAACCAATGCTTGCATTTTGACGGCCTCTTTCACAGGAAGTAAAAAGTGAACTCACTATAGATCATTGCCCTTCCATGGAAATGTATAGTGTCTTTTTCTTTTTTTTTTTTAAGATTTTATTTATTTATTTATAGAGAGAGGAGAAGGGAGGGAGAAAGAGCAATGTATGGTTGCCTCTCACATGGCCCTCACCGGGGACCTGGCCTGCAACCCAGGCATGTGCCCCGACTGGGAATCAACCGGGACCTTTTGGTTCCCAGCCTGCGCTCAATCCACTGAGCTATACCAGCCGGGCTAATTGCATAGTGTCTTTTAATGTACATTTAACAATGAGCCCTGAGAAATAGAGTCATTTCTTTCTCTTTTCGTGTTCCCCCATTTATTTATTTTGTGGCCTACTTGTGCCAAACACTGCACTAAAGGAGGGGGTATAATGTAAGAGTAAAAAGAGAGTGATGGAGATATTTTACAACTACGTGAACAATAAAAAAATAATAGTAACTAAAAAAATATATAACCAAGTATTAAAAAAAAAATGATCCACACCAAGAATAATAACCATCTCTGAAAACTTTTAAATTATGATTTAAAAGTTCAGCTTTGTTTTTCCCTTCACTTGCTTGCCCTAACTTTGTCCATATATTAAGCTGCTTCTCAATTTTGCAGTGTGGGCAAATGTCTTCAGAATCTTCGGTGTGATGAACACAAGTTCCTAATTTTAATGTAGACAAATTTGTACCTTTTTTTCTGTTACAATTTATAACTGATTTTTTAATGTGTGTTATTACATGTTTCACTAAAGTTCTAAGTCATTAGAACACTGAGACCTGCTTTACAACTTCTCAAGTCATTTCTCGGCTGTGGGCTGGTCACTGCTGACCCTTCCCTAATTAAATCTTGTTACCGGTGGGCGTTTCTGGTTTGCACGTAGAGCATGTCTAATACATGTTTGATGCAACAACTATTTTCTCATATCCCTGATATTTTGAGGAAAATGTTAATAATTATTTGCCGCTTCTTGATCAGGGTCAATTTTAACCAGATCTTTCCAAAGGAAGAGAAATGATTGCAAACTAATTAGAACAGTTAAAATGCGAACATTGTTTTCTTTGATTATTTCAATAGTTAAAGCCTTAGGCTTCGGAAAAGGAAAGGAATTTTAGTAAAAATAATTAACTTAGTAAAATGATGGCTATGCCTTTGTGTGTGAGAGAGAGAGAAAGAGAGAGAGCCATAAAAAGCTGGGTACAGACATTTATATCTTTTATATGTTGACCATAATCCATGTAATCTCTAGAAAAAAAGTTCAAAAATAGCACACTTGAATGGTATATACAACTTCTTTCCCTGCTTCACTTTAAACAGTTTCTCCAGGGCATGGCTTTCTCATTGAAATCCTCTGAGATTTGCTTATCGGATGTTTTATCAGCCTCACAGGGATAAAGGACTCTCCACTAGGCATGATCCCCCATCAAATGGTGGAAGAGCATGCCTAAGTACCCAAATGGGATATTTGGATCCCCCTAAGGAGTCACAAGTAAAAGGGTCCCTAAGCCCAAGCAAGCAGACAGAACCCTCAATAAACAAGTAGCTGATCCGGGATTTTTGGCTAGGCAGCGCCGCTTTTCAGCACAGGGCCTGTTAGTGGCCTCTACCAAAGTCAGTTTATCAACACCAAGGGTAATTTTCCCAATTCACTCAAATCTTGTTGTTTTTCCAAATTCATTCCTCAGTGAAAGACACACTTTAGACTTGCGATCTTTTGCTGTCGGATTAAAAACCAAACCAAAAGCACTTGAAGAAGTGAAAAAAGACAGAGGAAGAGAGAGAGAGAGAGAGAGAATTGATCAGGAACATGTGAAGCTCTGCCCTCAAGTTACTCTCTAAATGTGTTTTGAGCTGCTTCATATGGGAATGTGGTTGAGCAGGAAAGCGAAGGCTCTGCTTCTGAGAAGCTTACACTTTAAATAAGAAAAGACAGAGTGGTATTCCATTGTGTTGGTGATCTATGGCCTGGGGACCTTTTAACAAATGCCCTGGGACTGTAGATCAGAAAAAATTATATAGCTATTAAGAAAAAGGAGAGGGTTCTATTTTTTTTAGCAGCCAGTCAACCTGAAATAGATATATAAAGATATCATGTCTCTGTCTCCATATAACCGAAAGAAAAAAAAAAAAAAGCCACACCACCAAAAACTAGGACATGTAAAGGACCTTATTTAAGAAGTTAATTAGGTCCTCAATTTAAAAGCTCCGGCCAGTTATTTGTGTTGCTGAGGGAACGATTAACAAGAGCCATACCATTTTTAAAGATGAATTTTAGTGGCATTTAGTTAAATGGAAAAGAAAACTCCTGTTGATATTTGGATTGGTATTAAATTGCAATTATTTAGTAGCGTAAGGAGATTTGACAAATAGATGATGTTTTCCTCGTCCAGGGTAAACTGTTTCTTCTCATTTATTCCTGCCTTCTTATATGGTCCTTAAGAGGTGTACAGCTTGCTCTGTGTGTGTGTTTATATATTTACCTGGGTGTCTAATTGGGAATATATGTTCTTATTGCCATTTTAAGAATTCCGTTATATTTCCTGTCTGGTTGTTTTGGTAAAGATTTTAAAAGCACATCTGAGAATTACTGAGATAGTTCTAAAAAGAGATTACTCTGCGGCTTCACTAACCTAAGCATGTAATAAAACATTTCTACAGGTACCATTATGATACTGGTGTGATGCAGATGGGTAGGTACAATGGTGCAATACAATTATGTAGGTACAGTAATTAAAACGATCTGTTAGTGGGATTAAATAATATTACAGTTCAGCCCGGCTGGTGTAGCTCAGTGGATTGAGTGCAGGCTGGGAACCAGAGGGTCCTGGTTCGATTCCCAGTCAGAGCACATGCCTGGGTTGCAGGCCAGGTTCCCCAGTGAGGGCCATGTGAGAGGCAACCATACATTGCTATTTCTCTCCCTCTCTGTCTCCCTCCCTTTCCCTCTCTCTAAAAATAAATAAATAAAATCTTAAAAAAAATAATATACAGTTCAAAAGTACAGAATAGGGATCTTTGAAAAGTACAGAAATAGATCTTCGCACATGGGAACTTAGTATTTCATAAAACTACCATTTCAAATTAGTGGGAGGAAATGTATTTATCCTTAAAATCTAGTCCTTTCTAAAGCATGACACATGAGCCAAAAAGGAAAAGATAAATAAATCCAAGCACATAAAATTTAGAAAATTTTGATGGCAAAATACCACAAATAAGGTAAAAATACAAATAGCAAACTGAAAAAGTTTTGACAGATGGAAGATTAATTTCATCAATTTATAAAGAGCTTCCTACACACCAGTGTGGAAGGCAAAAAAAAAAAATCAAATATAAACTTGAGCAAAAGATTCAAGAAGGCAATCCTCAGGAAAATAAAAACAAATGGATAAACAAAGGGAAAAATGCCAACCTAATTCCTTTTGAACAAATGCAAAATAAAAGAAAATTATATTGCATTTTTCTCCCATAAGGTTGTCAACATTTTAAAAGTATTTATTATACTTGCTGCTAATGGCTGTGTGGAGGGAAAATCACCTTACTCGTACAGGAGTATACATTGTGTGAAATGTGGACAATATCTTGGAAACATCTAATAAAATGACAAACCCACATGACCAGTTGACACCGTCATTAAGTGATGGCTGTAGAACATTGTGTACGCACTTAAATAGAGTTGAAATGCTAAATTTTGTTATGTCTATTTTACAACACGGAATAAAGAAACAGTGACATGATAGAGCCACACAGCAAAAGAAAAAAAATCATTTCGACTGTATGAGTATTTCAGGTAAAAATCACCTTTTTGTATACCTAGTCTTAAAAAATGTAAAAATAAACTGTCAATAGTGGCTGTGTCTATGGAGGGAAATGGTTCTGGGAGGGGCTAAGTATTGCTATTGACCCTCATGAATCCTCCTGTATCTTTGTGTTTAAAATCATGACCATATTTTATCTCAGAGTTTACAACTACTCATTAAAATACCCCTCCCTCACTCAAAAAATGTATAGTATATGTCTTAGCAATTTGTCTTATTCTTATTTGCATTGGCTTCAAAAGGAGTTCAACTTAAACTATTACAGGTTTAAGTTGAGGCTGCCTTACAAATGATCTCTTTCCTTTTACTTAGGAAAACGTTTCTTTTTTTCCTTATGAATTTAGAGCAGAAGTAGTGTTTGACTTGGCAGAGATGTATGGGATCGGGGGAGGGGGGAGAGAGAGAGTGGGGGAGCGGTGTGGGGGAGAGAGAATGAGAATGAATGAATGCGCATGCGTCTATGAAAGCCAACTGTTACCGACTAGAAGTTGGACCACTAAGGAAGTATGTCTGCCCTTGACCTGAGCGAGAACACTTCCGGGAGGATAGGGTGTGTAGATCACTCACTCCAGTCTCTTCTGCAGAACTGAAAATCCATCCTCCAGCTCCCTTCACTTCTCTCTGTACCCCTGAGTTCTGACACAGCCTGTTGCAGCCCCCGGGCCAGTGTTCTAGGCCAAGACACTTGGACTTGGGTAGAGGCGTAGGTGGGAAAGAGGTAACAGATCTTGGGGGCGGGGGCAAGCTCCTGCACAGATGCAATTGCACGAAGTGCAAAGAGAGGTTTGCATCCCAGAATTCCTGATAGAAGTTCCCAGGACCGCGTGTTTGAGGATGCATTTGTAACAGAACTTGACCATAGTGTAGCGGTTTGAATGTCGGGGTACAGTTTATGTGGAGGATGTAAGAAGTGTTTGCCTTCAGCGACATTGCTTGAGAGCATCAGTGATTTTCTTGTGGAAGGGCTGATCAGCCATTGTCATCTTGGCCAAGGTCAGTGAGAAACAACACCGCCAGTTAAAAGAAGGACCTGGTGATGATTTAGGATAGCAGGAAGTGTGTTTTCTGCTAGGCTTTTGCTGTTTTACCTGATGAAGTGATGAATCACCACTCCCAGGGCCTCCTCTTGGTCCAGCCGGTTGGCCAGGTAGCCAATGTTAGGCCAAATCCATAGGAGTCAGCTTCTCCCTGTGCAGAAAATTGGGCAGAAAAGAATCCAAGGTGGATGGCAAATGGAAAATAACCAGCACACACCTCCAATTATTTTAGGAATTAAGTAGAGAATACATAGAAAATAATAAAGTAAATAACTTCTGTATTCTCCTCCTCACTTTACAAACCACCCACTTCCTCCTTGACCCTTAAAACTATAAACGTCACAACGGTCAATAAATATTGATTTCCTCCTCATGAGAATTCAGCAGAGCCTCCCAACACCCTAGAAAGGAGCCCGGGCTGCTCCCCAACTGGGCAACGACTTTACATTTCCCATCTTCCTTTGCTGGATAATTCTAGGGTTAATCTGCCACCCTCGCTCACGCCAGCCCCGCCTGTGATATTGACACGTAAGAAACACAGGGCTGTTTATATTTTGGTAGAAAGCTCATACTATCAATTTGCACATTAGCGAGCCCAGCTATTGCTCCCGTCTCTCTGGATCTATTGAGTGGCGGCTAGAGAGATATCTACTGCTCAAAAAAAAAAAAAAATACTTAGCTGTCTGATGAAATGTTTTAAATGCATAGGGTTCACCTTGGGGTTGGCTGCTGTTCAGATTTTATCCATTAATAACACACGGGGCTGCGCCTATACGCTCCAGGGCTGATGGGAAAAATAGTTCTGCTTACAAGTCCTTGCTTTGCCTGAGGGAGGATATTCCAAATGCTGGCCGTGGTTCCTGTACACACACAGGTACATGTGTGTGCGTATCCAGTACACACGCATGCAGCGGAGCGCCCTGGGTTTTTAAAAATTAAATAACATATAAGAGGATTTTTCCATTAGAAATATTTTCTTCCAATAGAATACTTTTTAAGAATAGAAGACAGTGTGTGTGCCCGTGGGAATGCCTAATCCTGCTTATACTGGTACCAGTCGCTGTATTAGCATCTCCACTTGTTTCAAGTCACTTGATACCATGCTTGAACTTGGGAGGGAAAGGCAAACCCTGCGAATGGGATCCCTTTACAGCTTTTGCTGACATTTGGGTTCAGAATTGCTACAAGAACTCAATAAACATGTATTACCTTGAGCCATTGTCCAGCAGTTCGATTGCTAACCAACTGTCCCCTTTGGGACACTTAAGGAAAAAGAGAGACGTTTAAATAAGAGCCGCTAAACGGTTAGGTCACTGCTATAGGTCAGTCTTCAGACACAGCCTATGAGGAATTTTGCATCATTTTGCTAAGAAGTATTCTACTCACTATTCATAGACGCTGATGACGGGATTAGCGGAGTTCTGTTGCATTGTTTTCTCCCTTCCAGTGTAAACCAAATAGCCATTTACTATAAAGAAGAGTCGCGTAAGTGTTATTTCAGATGATGAGCCTTTCATGTAGGAAAGCCTAGGCAGGAGTGGGGATACTTAGATGAAGGGGCGAGATGGTCACCCAGTTCCCTGAAGAGTTTTGCTAAGTGATACACATGTGAGCACTTGGCAAGCGAGAAGTGTTTGCTGATTTTTCTTTGTCTCAAAAATTCACCTGCTTCAAGCTGACCAAAAAACTTTTACATCATGTGATTCCGTACTGAACATTTATCAGAACTACTCTGGAAGTGCTAATGGGGTTCAGTGCTAAAGGGAAGTAAAGAGGTGTGCCCAGCCCCATCCCTGGAAAGGAAATGATCTGAGTAGTTATAGCAGATACTAAAACAGTCGTCAGCGCTGGATTATCTGTACTGGATTAAGCATTTTATTTCATATTATCTACTCTGAAAAATTTGGTCTCAAGATAAATTGCCTCATTTTTTACTAAAAAGAATTAGAATGGATGAGAGTTGAGTCTACAGCCAAAATTAAGGCTTAGTACTATTATTCACTAATTAACTAAACCCTATAAATATGCTAAAAGACCATCATGCCTTAGAAATATTTCTACACATATGGCGTGTTTATTTTTAGATGTTTCTTGTATTTTTTTTCCCTCATAACTTGCCATAGAAGTGACATTAAATTTCTGGCTTTGACACTCACTGTGTGACCTTGGGCCAAATACTTAGCCTTTCTAGGTATCAGGGTTTTTAATCTGTAGAGAGAGATAGTAAACACGTCACAGTGCTTATGTGATGATCAAGGGAGCTAAAATATATTTACTCTTTTTAAAAAGCTTTTGGTAAAATGTCATAGGAGAATATGTTTATGGTGTGAAAGAAAATGATCGCACTAAGAAGGAAATAGACTGAGGGCAAAATTTTATTTCTCCAGCCAGTCTTCTTTCTGTTTAATTATTAATTTCTACCATCCAAAAGGTCATGGAAGGCGTAAGTGTGACAAAAATATCCTAAGAACCATGATATAAGGACAGGAACTAAGTGGTGAAATGATGAAAATCCAACTTAAATCAAAGAAAATCGGAGCCATATTGGGCAGCTGAACACAATGCCAGCTGTCCGGCTTCATGCCACCTTGTTCCAGTAGAAAACAATGCGAAATGACAGAAAATAAGACCTACATGGAAATTACATGCTCAGCATGACTAGAAGAGAGATGCTGCCTAACCTTCAAAATCGCTGTGATTAAAAAAGAGAAAAACCAAGAAATCCCAGCTTAAAGCCTCTCATCCTCCCACCATCACCTCATCTCAAATGAAGGTCCCCAAAATGAGGCCTCCCAGTTTTTCAGGGTTTCAAGAAAATCGGCGGAGGAATACAGAAGAGGACTAGCTACCCCGAAAAACCAAGTGGATCAAAGCATGGATTGTAGAAGTGTTTTCAATGGATGCGCAATTAAAGCGGTAGGTTGAATTTAACAGGGCAGCGTAATTTGAAGGGGCAGATATGAGAAAAAAGACCAAAAAAGAGAGAGAGAGAAACAGTGCTTGTGTAGTGAACAGCACTGGGAGAAAAGGGGAGGAATTTAGAGTACTGGATGTCAAAAGAGAACTTTAATTGAGAAGCTTAGAGTTCCCATCTCAACCCCTGCAAAGCAAATTAGCAAACAAACAAATAAAGAACCAGCCCAAACATCTGGACTGTTATTTTAATAGGTGAGCATTCTAGTAAACTAGTAATCATGCAAAAATACCTCAATACTATAAAATTAAACAAGTGGAAAGTCCAATTGATACGGAGATATTGGAGAAAATCAGGAAACAAAACATACAGATTAAATGAGGAGCATTCCATTTGCAAATAATCATGAAACAGAGACACCTATAAGTCAATATTTCAAACAACATTAAATGTACTCAAATAAGCAACAAATGTATGGAAAGCCAGCTTGAGTCAGAAATTTTAAAAGTGAAAAAAAAAAAAAAAAGAAAAAAAAAAACCCCAGGGAGAAATTAAAAGAAAGTTGATTTTATTCAGGAAAGACATGGAAAAAAGAATTTTCTCACAGAGGAATAATGCATTGCAAGGAAAGGTACATTCAAATGATCATTTAATAAGAGTCATTGGAGAAAGATCGGAAAACAAGCAAGAGAATGAAAATAAAAGAATCAGAGAGAAAATAGCGAAAATGGGAGTGAACCATGGAAGGAATTTACTAAATTGAAGTCTCTGCAGAAAAAAGAACAATAGCACAAAACTAATATTTAAAACTAAAATCCAAAAAAAACCCAACAAAACTTTCCAGGAAAGAAAAAGACTTGAAAATTACGGAAAGGATTCCATTGGTGTATGACAAAATTAATCCAAATTTTCCAAATTAGTTCAAGAAAAATTATTTTTATAGCCTTGACCTTTGAAGGACCAATTCTCTGTAAAAAAATTTGTGATTCACTCTTTTTGCCCCCACTGAAAGTGTAACATTTGATTAAAAGGCCCAGATTTTGTGATGGGATGATTTCCAGTTGGGGAGCAAAAATACTCCTCTTCATTTAGTGCAGGTCTGAAGTGAGAAATGTCATTGAGAATTTTCTGCCAGGAAAATCTTTGTTTCTCTGAAGATTCCAGTGTGCTCTTTTCTTTATTTCTTTTTTTTTTTTTGGATAGTGATAGCAATGTAAATTTCTGTGTCACATGTTTTTCCCTCACTCCCAAGAAAATCAGACTCTTATTTGATGTTTATTTATGGCCAAAATATTAATCCATAGGGTGGAAACATTTTTTCCTATTTTTTGTCTTGGCTTATTTATATTATTTTATTTAATATATGTTTTAATATACGCTGCCTCGTATTCTCTGGAAGAAAATACTTGTGATTGGAGTTGGATTTATATTAGGGATTTTGAAGAAGATTTTAAAAGACAGGAATCTGTTCTGAATGGGGCATTAGCAGGATGCAGGAACAAATTAGCTTCTGAACATTCTGATTTTAGTCTAGCAGATATAAAGTGAAGTGCTGTTCTTGCTAAAGAAGTAGAGAAGGAGATACGTGGACACTTTACGGTGGTGCGGTGGCCTTTCTGTGTCTGTGTTGTGACGTGATGACAGAATGCTCTTGTGTTTGTCCTATTCCATCATGATCAAGAAGTGGACATGCCTGGTTGCTACTGTTTGGTGAGACTGCCTGTCTTCCTTGGGGGACACCGGTCTCAATGGCGGTTGCCAGCAGCTAGCTCTCAGAGGCTCAGTTAGCAACCTAGGGAGACGGGGCCCAGCCTGAGAGCGTTGTCATGTTCAGAGCACTCGAGGGAATGAGCAAGGCCATTATCGGGCAGGCTTGGTTTGGGACAGCACAGTGGGGAGCCAGCCTTCCATTACTCTGGTGGGCATATATATAACAGTGACATTGGCAGATCATTGGAAGTACCTCAATCATTCATTCAAATATTTATTGTCAACCTGCCAGATGGGATTGGTGACGTCAAGGCCGTAGTCTTCAGCAGGAGCGGGGACTACAGACCGAGATGGTGGCATCAGAGACTAGAGACAGGGTGTAGTAGCAGGCAGAGAAGTGTGTCAGCTTCCCAGAGCGTGGGCTTGAGCTATGCATGCCTCTGTTGTGCAGGAACTCAGAGTCTAGTATGGCGTCATCATGGTCATGGTTCTACCGTTTACCTGTTTCCCCCGTCGGGAAGGCCCAGGCTGCAGTCCTGGTGGAGGGATCAAAAAGGACTCAGGGTGCTGAGTTCAAGTGTTTGGAGTGAGGGAGTTCACAATAGGCCTCCCCAGGATGGGCCACTTTGCATGCGGATCATTTTCAGCTGAAGGCGTCATCAAGCCCCTGAAGGCCTAAGATAGACTTTCACATCTCCCTGAAAGAACTGAAACTCGGGCCCTGGCTGGGTAGCTTGGTTGATCAGTGCGCCGTCCTGATATGCCAAGGTTGCAGGTTTAATCCCTGGTCAGGGCACATACAACAATCGACCAGATGTATAAATAACTGAAAAAACAAATTGATGTTTCTGTTTCTCTCACTCTCTAAAAAAAAAAAAAAAAATTAAATTTGGGGTCTTGTTCATATTAAGGGTTATTATTAGAATTAACTTTCTACGACCTATCTATATGTCCGAGCAAACATCTTATTATTGAACATCTACTCTTCTCAAGTCTCAGACCCTTAGCTTACTCCTTAGCTCAGGATGTCAGTTATGCCTCGTTTTACTTTTCTGTCTCAGAACCGCTCACATATGTGGGGTCTGTGACTTCCTTATGTATGTGGGGTTACCATATGTGGCTCCGTAATTAAATGTGGTTCTCTTGATCACCAGTCTTACATCGCTTTAATTATTAGACCAACCAAAAGAACCTCGAAGGGGAGAGTAAAATGCTTGTTCCCCAACAGAAAAACTAGAATGGGTTGGGGGAAGAAATATGAAAGGCGTGGTACATCTCAGAAAATAGGCTTGACAAAGAGAGAAAACTAAAATCTGAACAGCATGCAAGCAACTAGGAAAATGAGAGACCCCTTTTCTTTTTTTTATTTTTACTCACATTTTATGACTCTGTATATTCACTAAAAATGAAGGCAACGTTCATGAGTGTTTTGGCTAGAAAAATAATATGAACATTTTGCGGGACAAGAGAATCCTGCCTCATCATGGCGCCTTCATGGTAACTTGAGCAACGCCAGTGCTGACAGATTCGGAATGACCATGACCATGCCTTCATTAGCTCTACGTCCTGTTTTGAATATCTACAAGCACCCTTTTTCCAATAAACAAATAAATGCTGAATTTCTTTGGCTGGAAAGTCATTGTGAAGTTTTTAAATAAACAAAAAAGGCTTTCTTTGCATTAATCTATAAAGCTCTAATTTCCTCTCTTTAAATGTTTAAAGGATTTTTTTTTGGTCAATTTCAGCATGGAGAAACATTAAAATTCATCACAGCCAAAACCCAGAGTGGATTAAAAAAAAAAAGATGTTAAATATCAGCAAATGGATCTGATAATCTACAGAGTATTTCTGCTGTCAAAGAAGGACCGCGGGATAAAAATCACATGTTCCGGATTTGACATCCCCCGGCATCTTGTAAATAGCCTACACAAATCCATACCTTAAAACTGCCAACACCAGCAAAAACCGCGCCCAAGTTTCTAGTAAGTTAAACAAGCAAAGCAGAGAGAGGAAATGCGGCTAGATTGCATATAAAAACCCAAGGACCCTGAACACTGACCTCAAACTCATTTTACCGAAAGATATTCTCTGCATTTTTGCAAAACTGCCCACTTATTTATAAATCAACGAGCATTTTTGTGGTGTATGTGTGTAGGTATGTATGAGTGAATAGGAATACAGAGAATTGAATGCCGGTGGGCCGGGGGAGAAGCATGGGGCAA
The DNA here is from genome assembly GCA_004026765.1 of Micronycteris hirsuta. Taxonomy (NCBI): domain Eukaryota; kingdom Metazoa; phylum Chordata; class Mammalia; order Chiroptera; family Phyllostomidae; genus Micronycteris; species Micronycteris hirsuta. The sequence goes on along the minus strand of PVJI01002474.1, from coordinate 10,744 downwards.
GTGGGAAGAATTTTCCATGCGGAAATATACTTGCTGAATAATAGCAAATAGATTTTTCTCATTATTAAATTTCTGCCTCAAGAGAGGACTGAAGTGATCCTGTGGCCTGGATTTCTCACATTCTAACACTACCTTTCCCAACTGGAAAAATGCATTCATCAGTGTATTTTCCGATTCAAAACTAACAAAGGTGAGTTTGCCCTCGCCCTTGGGGATGCTTTTTCCCTCCCTGGGCAGATCTCTAGCTCTGGAGCCCGAGAAAGCCTATAACACATCCTGTTGAGTGATACTGTCACCACAGAGCTAATCATGTCCCCCTAAAATTCAAAATTTTGAAAACTTTGTTCCATCAACAACTTCTACTAAGTAACAGTTTCATCATTTTCTTAAATGAATCAATGAAATTGATAATCAGAGCTTCACCTTAGGATATTATATGCTGACATTACCTACAATGAATTGTTATTGCCACCAAAAGCAAAAAAAAAATCATCTTTTATTTTTGCTCTCTGAAATATTAGTAAGGTGTCTTGATACATGAAAATGACAATGGCATTGACTGAGAGTTCATTGTACAACAGATGGTTTGCAAACATTGTATATAATTCTTATGATCAATCAACAAGGAATTAGAAGAATTAGAAAAGAAGATTGAGGTTGTCAAAAATCTCATGCAGCCAGGCAGATGCAGGGCTGAATTTTGAACACCGATTCTCAGAATGCTAAAGCCCACTCACCGGTCCCTTTTGAACAAACAGCTTAGTTGCCTGAAGTTTATGGACTACACAGCGTTTCCGGGACTTCAACTTGGGAAACATCTCCTTCTCTGATCCTTCGGAAGTCTGACAAAACACCCACACATAGTCCACTCCTACCTGCAGTGAGCACAAATAAAATTGCAATGTTCAAAAGTAAAGTTTAAAAAAAAGCCACTTTGCAATTTGCATTTTCTGTTCATACCTACAGATCCCTTGGTGGCAAACAGCGCCAGGTGTTAGGATGAAGGAGTCAGACCAGACCTTGGTGCCTGAGTTCTGACTAAGAAAGAATTCAGAGCCAACACTCAAACTATCAGAGGAAGTTTGTTTGGAAAGTCACAGAGGTAGAAGAAGTGAGCTGGAGAAGAAATAGGCTCAGGACACAAGTTATAGAGACAAAGGTCCATTGGAGCTTAGGAGACAGAGAGACCAGGGAGATGCACCCGGGGGAAGAAGGTGGGGAAGGTGCTGCTGTGCCCCATGGAGAGAGCTGCACTGGGTCCTCCGTCTTGCAGGTATTCATCAGTAGGTCCTACAGGAGGATCTCAATAGAATATTCAGCAGTTCTCCAAGCGTGTTCTTTCAGGGTCGTGGTCTCTACTGATTGGTCGGCACCAGGGTAGGCGTCATTAGCCGATGCAGCTGCTCCTGATGTCAGCCATGGTGTCCCTTGTCTGGTGTTGCTGCTTTTCTGGAGCTGAAACACAACTGAGGTCTAGGTGTTATCTCTGGGAGTTAATGCCAAAGGGCCCGAATGGAAGTCACATGAGTCCACTCTTCGGCTCCTACTTCCTCCTCCAAGGGGGGGTCTACGGTGGGACTAGGGACAGGCCAGGGAGGAAAGGTCACCCTGGGGCAAAGGTGGGGGAAAAGTCCTCACTGGACACCTGGGGCCTTCCGTCCTGGTGACCTGTGCCTGGCCCATGGTCCTCGCTCTGCTTCCATCTGTCTAACTGCCTGCCTCCCAAAGATCAGTGTTTCGGTGGCTGTTTTTTGTGGCACTGCATCCAAATTGATTAAATACTTCTCTGCTGGTAAACACGTGGATTATTTTCCATTTCTTCTGCCATTGCAAATAATTTGCCGCAAATACAAATGTTTACTTTTTATGGATTTGCGCAAATATTTCTGATGCTGAGCATTAAGAATTCTAGTCATGGGAATCTACATAGCTTAACATTGGAAAGATGCTGCTTCAAAAAGTCAGAAAGACTTTTATTTCCACCAGCTTGTTGAGGACAACCTGTTTACTAGTTCACCGGCCAGGCTTCAGATGATTCACTTTTTTACCAAAATCACAGGGAAAATTTGTGATTATGTTTTCATTGTATTTTTGATTTTTTAAAAATGTTTTGTGCTATTGTGTAGATTTTTGGATGACTTACACATTTTTTTGTAAATTGTCTGTTCGCATCTTTATTCATTTTCTTATTGATTTGTAAGAACCAATGATATAATATTGTTACTAGTGTTTTGTTAATATCTTTGTCTTTTTTTAAAGATTTTATTTTTATTTTTTTTTTTAATTTTTTTATTTTTAGAGAGAGGGGAAGGGAGGGAGAAAGAGAAGTAGAGAAACACCAATGTATGGTTGCCTCTCACATGCCCCCCACTGGGGACCCAGCCCGCAACCCAGGCATGTGCCCCGACTGGGAATTGAACCGGGACCCTTTGGTTCCCAGCCCGCACTCAATCCACTGAGCCACACCAGCCAGGGCTCTTTGTCTTTAAATTTGCTTAAATGCCTTTTGCTATGAATTAAACTGAAACATGTGTAGTAAAATGATAAGTGATGCTCTTCTACGCATTTGATCGATGAGACGTGTTCTGTTATTTCCCACTTTGTATGCATGAGGAAACTAAAGGTACAGACACCCAGGCAGCCAGTTGCCAGGACAGGAACCCACGTTAGCCTGACTCCAGATCTCTGGGAGCACATGGCCCTCGCCATTGACTTTCTCCCCCTTAACGACTTCTGAGTTGAAAACATATTTCAAAAATAGGTTAGAAGAATTATTAAATCCGAAGCTTCCCAGAATAAAAGCGGAGGCCTTGGAATGCTTCTCACTTCTACCAAAAGGTTAGAGCTATTATTGCAGAGTGTTTTGCCTTTGACGCTGGCTCCGGTTTGACCTTCCCATGACAACGGGGAAATAGCCAAAGCAAGCATGAATGAGTGAGTCCAAGTATGCCCTAAGAAGTACAAATTGGAAGTTACAAAATAGTCACAGGGATGTCAAGTACAGCGTAGGAAATATAGTCAATAATATTGTAATCACTATGCATGATGCCAGGTGGGTACTAGAATTATCGGGGGGATCCCTTCATAAATTATATCATTATCTAACCACTCTGCTGTTTGCCTGAAACTAATATAAAATTATATTGCCTGTCAGCTGTCATTGGAAAAAAAAAAAAAAAGGTATGTCCGGAGAGCATAAACTTGAAAGTAGCAATACATTTAAAAGATGCACATGCGCCAGCGCACCCTCCCACATGACTGCATGCGTTCCTACACCAAGCTGGCAAAGGAGGACGTGGCCAGGTGGAGACAAAGCAAGCAGCAAACTCCTGAGCAGAAACCTCGGGCGACTGAAGGAGACCGCAGGAGGCTGCTCTAAGGTAGCAGGGGCTTGGCAGTCGTGTGGCAGCCTGCAGGGGCGACAGGTGTGTTGAAGCCGCTTGATCCGCCTGGAGCACCTGCCCAAGGGTGGTGCCACGGTGAACTTCCCGACTTGAACCCTGGTGAATCCCGGAGCCGCCCAGCCTCATCCGCTCCCGGCATCTCCCTCAGATCGCCGAGGGCCCGTGAACTTTCTGCTCAGGTGGCAGTCTCTTACATGCTGACATCTTTTGCCGCTTGAACTCAAGAGTCATCCTGTTTCTCCCCGTCACTCTCCCAGCCCCCAAAGTGTAGCTCTGGGGGTCCTGCCAGCCTGAAGCCCCAAACTGTGCCTCAGCTGGTGTCACTGTCTCGTTTTTCATAGGTCTCTGGCTCCTTCCTCTGTGCTCGGTCCCTCTTGGGAAACCTCCCCTCAGAACGCAAAGCCTGGGTCCTTGTCTGGCTCCTTCATTGCACAGAGGTTTCTGCTCAGCGGCAAACGGCGGCTTTCGTGTGGCATTGACAGCCCCGAACGTTCCCCAGTTCTGTGTGATGTCATTGCAGCATACGCACCTGCTGTATTTAATCACCTCATCGGCACAAATACGGTCATTGGAGACAATAGGGATTCAGCAGGACCTTCCATCAGATAAAGCCTTAACCCCCAAATGACTCAAATGACGAGAGCCGAAGCCGCCACCCTGCCCAGGTGGGCCTTTCAACATTCATTAAGTTACGCCGGGTAGGCAAGCCGCCCTCTCCAACCCTGCGCGGCGCGAGGTCTAAACCGAATATTTATGTAGGTCAGACTTTTTTTCATTCCCTTTCTCATTTCGCAGATGAGAACTGCTCTTCTTTTTGTGTTTAGAGTGTCTATGCCAGAAAAATGTCCATAATCCTCTGCTCTGCAGAGCTTGTTATACAACTCCTCAACACGAAATTTGATATGTGAAAATTGGTTCTTTTTAAATTTTTATTTGTATTTTTTTTGGCAGGCTTGGGGAAAGGCCTGTTTCCTGGCACTAAAAGGAACCAGTCTTGGCGTGAACAGCCCCTGACAATTTCCAGCATATGGTAGGAGAAGACGCTTCTGCCCACCCATCAGGTAAGTGCCATCTTTCGACTGGAGCAATGATCGATGTCGTGCTTGGAGAGCAGTGACTGCTGGGAAAGGTGCCAGCAGCCAACCGGCCAACGCGAGTGAGCGGGTCAGACGGCCCCAGGCCCCTGGCGGAGGCAGGTCTGCTTGTCCCCAAGCACACGGCAGCCATGTGCTAGAAGAACGTACTCTGACAAGTCCCAAACGTGGCTGCAGAGCCGAATACTATTACTTGTTTTGCTAATGCAGCTGTGGAGTGATCAGGGAGAATAACGGTGTTAAATATACACGCAGACAGCGCCGCTTCAGCTTTTTGGGGAGCACCCCATGAGTTGGCTCTCTCATGGGTAGAATGGACTTAGCCATCTCAAAGAGGCGGGGCCTAACAATCAAACCCCCTGCCGCTGTCCAGTGTATCCGAGCATTTTACTGTGCGTACTGGCCGGCAGTCATGTGGTCATTTTGATTCTTCTGGAAAGTACCTCATTTCATATACATATACGGTCAATGCAGACAAGGGAAATGATAATGATAGGCAATGCTTTGAGAAGCAGTCTTCCAGAAATCTGTCCATTCACGTATACAGTATTTTATGAATGGGCTCATTCCACGTGCGTGCTCACTCCTAACCTGCTTGTTTCGTTTGATACTACGTCATGAATAAGATTGTTTCAATGTGGCATGAGAGACCATCGCATATATGTACAAATATTTGGGTAAGCAGCCCTCTAGGGAGGACACTTAGGTTGGTTCTAATTTTCTACTATTTTAGCAGTTCTGCGGGGAATGTGTTTTTGGGCTTACGCAATTATTGCTTTAGGAAAAACTCCTAGAAACTGGATTTTTGTATTGACGACGGGAGCATTGTGGTTTTCGGTGCATATTGCTAAACACTCCAAAGCAGATACTTTACGGATTTATACATGGTGAACAACGCTGGGTCTTTTCAAATGCTGTAGTAATGAGGAATGAACTTCTCTTTGCAATCGGAAGAAAGATGGCAGCTGGTTTTCAGGTAAGTGGAACACAAGCGTGTGAGAAGGAGAAGGGTTAGCAGCCCTTTGGAGGATGTTGTTGGGGCCGCTGGTGAAAAGGAAGAGCTCACTACTACTCCGTGTCACCTTTGAGGAGGGCACATTGCAGGAAACCCCGCTGCAACAGCACAGGACACTGCAGCTTTTGTCTTGCAGGAGGCAGCATGCACGGGGAAGCGGAAGGCTAGCTGTCCCCAGGCGCCGACTCTTACTGCCGCCTTGGGGACCGCAGTGAGCAGGAAAAGGGGTCTGTTCACGAAGGCCCCTTCCCAGCTCGGCCCTTCTGCAGATCTCATCAGTTGAGGCACCAATTAGTGCTCATTAGAAAGGTGTTTGGGTTTTAAAGTTTATTTTGTTTTCCTGATGTGGATACCATGCCCGAAAAGAGCGGGCTGAAAAAACAATGTGTGCAGGAAAGGACACGTTGCTGAGGAGACCTGCCTTCCAGACACCTCGGAGGGAGGCCACCGCGGGGCTTAATGAGGACTGTTCTGCGCAGAAGGGACTGTGAGTGGGCGGGGCGGCGAGTGGCCTTTGTGCCTGGCCACGCGGGCTCTGTGGCTCATCTCAATCATCGTCACTTTATAGGGACAAAGGTTCTACTGTAGCCCATTGTAGGAAACAGTTGATGATGCATTGTAAATCTGGGGTAGTTATAAATTGGTAAACTGCTTATCCCTTCTGGACGTGGTGGGATGGGGTGTTGTGAGGTAGTTTCCTGAACTGGGTTCCGTCTGCCTTATGGGCCTGGCGGGAGAGCAGGTGAGAAGCTCAGCTTTAGAACAACAGGCAATTGTGCTTTCTTTAATGCACATCTGCTTCCCAACTTCCTCCATCCGCAGTCTTTTGCAGACTAAGTCCTCCTTTTTCTAGCAGAATGCTTATTTTGCCTGAAATAGCACAAAGAGGTTAGAGATGAAAAACTGAGGATATCCACTGGTGCAGAGTTGAGAGTCAGAGTGGGTTGCAGTCCCAGCTCCCCACTGTGTAGCTGGGGGAGCTTGGGTTAATCATTGACCTCTGTGAGCCTCAGCTTCCCTTAGAGCGGTGCAAGGTACTAACATCCACTCTGCTGGATCGCCTGGTGGTTGTACCTGCTAGCCGGGTGCTAGAGACTGAACGTGTCTTCTGTGAAATTCATGTGTTGAAATCCTAACCCCCAATGTGATGGGTTAGGAGGCGGGGCCCTTGGGAAGTGATTAGGCCATGAGGGTAGAGCCCTCATGGGTGAGATCAGTGCCATTATAAGAGAGACTACAGAGCTTTCTAGCTCTTTCTATCTTGTGATAACACAGGAAAAGTCTTAACCGTGGACTTCCCAGACTCTAGAGCTGTGAGAAATAAATTTCTATTGTTTATAAGGCCCCCCATCTATAGTATTTTTGCTACAGCAGTCCAAACAGGCTAAGACACAAGCTATTATAAATGGAATGTCTTCATAAACCCAAAGAAACTATGGATATAAGGCTTCATACAAGGATTGTCAGTTACTTCATTACTAATAGCTTTATTTATAAAAGTCAGTTGAGTTAAGATAGTACCACTCTGATCCCCAAACCAGAATATATAAACCAGTACCCTTCGTGAATACAGAGGCAAGCATTCTTAACACATTGCTAACAAATGCACACACCTTTGAGAGACATGCTCCGGAGTTACACTAAAGTGTAAATGATGGATGTCTAATTATGACAGTCACTGGCAGTCATGGGCGCCCCACGACCCAGAAGAGAGGCCTAGGGGTGCAGCTGAGGAAAGGAAGTGAGACACACTAGGTGTGGGAAAATCGCTCCCAAAGGGAAGTCTAACTGTAGTCCATGGACTGGTTAGTGGGCGGTCTTGCCTTTGAAATGTCCTGATATTAATTATGTCATCACACGATGGGAAATTCTTATCTCCATTTGAATGAGCGTCTCCATTTATTCACTCATTCTCCAGCCAGCTTTACTGCACATACCTGCTGTTTGTGCTACTGTGGTAGGTGATCTGGGTCACAGAGAACTATGTAAACCGCCTTCTACTTCCAGTGGTTTGTTATCTCATAGGGAAGAAAAGAGAGATTAAAAGAATGAGTGTTATCCAGGCTCGTGAGGTAGAGAAGACCCACCTTTGCACTGTGGATTTCAGAGCAAGCAGCTTCCAGACTCTGCCTTGAGAAGGTCTGGTTTTGGTAAATGGGGATGGAAGTGTAAAGCTTTTCCATTTAGAGGGAAATAGCGTAAGTAAGAGCTTAGTGATCTGGCTTCCAAACGGGGCCTTCAGTTAGACGTCTCCACTCCACAAGGCTTCTCGACTCAGAAAGCTGGCCTTCCTGCTGACTCCTTCTCTCTCCTGCTCCAGGAGCAGCCAGGGCGGCAGGCCAAGGGCAGCTCCTGCGGCCCGTGCTTCTGACAGCAAGAAGGTCCCCTCCTCTCCTTTCCCTCGTGAGGGGCAAGTTAAGTCCAGGTGTTTTCACTTCAGAGACGCCACTGGCCACCATGTGCTCAGCACTTGGGAGCTAACAAATTTGCGATGTCACAGTTGATAATCAACTCTAGTAAAAGAATGTCCAAATCAATTGAGCTGTAGCGAGGGCAAAGCGGCTGGACACAGGCAGGCTCCCAGCTAGAGCCGGCTGGGCTTGATAAATTTGCCCTTATTATGGCTATTGATGTTTAAATTTCTTCAGGGATGTTGTTACATGGGTGCCTGGTGGTGACAGAGGTACGGTGACCTCCTTCGATCCTTAATCTACACCTGTTAGTTGGCTCCCTCGTCGCCTCTGAGTAGACTCAGGCATAAAGGTTAACAAAAGAAAAACAGGCCAAGTTTACGCGACGGCGGCAGCGGATCAATGCAAGTAAATAACCTTCTCTGTCTTATTTCCCCCAGCATTATTGATCCAAGTTCTTTGTTCTTTGTCATGTTTCTGTCTTCTGGTCCTGGGGGACACTCAACGATCAGCTCGTATTGGACATGTTAACTGGCGCATTATGACAGCTACCGCTTTGTCACTCAAAGTGGGGAGATACACATATATATTTTTCATGTATATCTTTACATACGTATGTATGTGTATAAAAATTTTCCCTTTAGTGCTTCCTAAGCTGTAGACTGGTAAGTGAATCTCAGACATCAAGTTCTTCTACTCCAGCTTCTTTTCTTTTCCTTCTGTAGCAAGCAGGTGAATTCCATGAATCTCAATCACATTAATAGGTTTGCTCATTTGTTTTAAACGCTTATCAAAATGGATAATGATGGACAGTTTACGAAAAGTCACTACTCTGGTGAAGCCAGGGCCTATCTCTCCTGTGAACTGAACATTCATGATGCCAAACAAAAGAAAGCCAATCCTAGTTATTTTGCAAAGGAAAAGCTAGTCTGCTAACCCCTAGGTAGTGCCCATATTTCCTCTGTAGACAGCTTTTAAAATATTAAGTCACTATTAACGTGGTGACACTGACCAATTATCCAAAGCCCTTAGGGTCGAATGGCATAGAAATCTTATTTCTTAAATTATTTGACCAAATCAACGTCACTTGCCCAGGGACATATGTAAACCATGTATGTGCTTCTCTCTTTTATTTGTCAATCATTTAAATGCCCCATGTATCTTATTAATACCATTGTAAACTCTCTTATCTCTCAGTCCGCAATTTTGTATTCTGTTCAATCCATTGAAGAGTCATCTTTTAAGTGATGTGTTGATGCAACATGGAAGCTCATTTCTATCATTCTCTCTGTGCCGAAATCACTGCAGGCCTTGCTGGAGAATGTGAAATCGCTTATCATTAATGATTAGAGCTTTTCATCCTTGCTGTGCTTTGGAAACAGTAATTAATGAATCCGTGTATGGCACTCAGACCAAACGGAGTTGCTGATATTCTCTGCAACAGATAAGAACTCCTGGTCTTTGGGCACTTACTTAAGCTACCTCGCTGATGCAGAGACAGTTAGCAGGACAGGAAATAACCCTCAGGCCGCGCACACTTGCGTCTCTGTGTGATTTACCGGGATGCTCTCTGAGATAGCAAATGTGTGTTCTCCTTGGATCCCTCAGCTTAGAGCATCCTCCCTGGTCATCTGTCTGTTACATCTAACCATGGCACTAAAATGCCATTTAGAACATTTTGTTTGCATGGTATTCGGGAGATTGTCCTGTATGTTCTAGAGATCATTTTGGAATTAACCTTTACTTTTAAGTTTGTTTTTTCCTACTACTGGCTCTCCCACAAAGATCAGTGCAATCTTAAGAAAACATGGTCGAACTTTAAGCAGAAATAAAAATAAAGTCAATTGAAGGATTTTAACCTTTAGATTTCTGCTGAATAACTTCTTCTTTTCTAACCCTAAAGCTATTGGTAGAAGTTAAAAGAGACAAAAAGGACTGTTTTTGAAGCTTTAATTAAAGTACCTGGTTTTATAGGAGGGTCAGTTGGGAATTGTTTATCCCCCGCAAATGGGAATTTTGTCAGTTCATGCCATACTCTGAAAGAACCAATTCCCCCCCCCCACCGCCCAGAAATGGTACTAAAGACATTTTTAGGGCAGAGAATGAAAACATAATCATTGAAAAATTTACAAGACCTGTGCTTATTTGTTTGCTATCCCTTTCAAGATATACATTTCTTAGAGGAGTGTAAGTGTTCAAATAAACCTTGTAAAGTGTTTAAATATTCTCAGCATCGGCCCACATCAAGAGACAGATCCATGGTAGCTTTGCTCAGGGAGGATACCAGTGTCGGAAATGATAGAATCAGAGATTGTACTACCTCACTTATCCAGGGAAAATTGGAATATGTTTAATATGCAAACATTTTAATTTCCCCCAAATCTCAGTGCATTTTTGGTAATTCCATATGCTGCAATAGGACATGCCTGCTGAATAAGTCTTAATAATTGGTCTGTGTAAGATGCATATCCGATGATAATGACCAAGAAGATTCTCACTGAGCATGACCTTCTTATCAGTGTGTACCATTTACTGCTCTTCTTTTCTGTACAGGAGAGGGCATTCTGAGAAATTAAATATATATTTAAAATTAATTGCATTTTGGAAACATTCACTTAAAGTGTTTCAATAAGCACAAAATGATGTTTTGAAGAACATTTAAAAATTTGGTAAAAAATATGGTTATTGTAAATAATTCAAACAGAAAAGTATTAAAAAAAGAATGCTTTTATAATGTTTTGTTCAATGGGATACTTCGTATTGTAATCCTATGTTCTTCATGTTGTTAGGATTATTTTTCTCCCAACTGGAAACTTTTTT